>JAEMBS010000245.1:0-37636 GCA_018467065.1 Ephestia elutella | reverse complement strand
CACTTGTTCTCCTGACCCAGATTTTAGCAGTCCTGGAAAAATAATAACAAAAGGTCATTTGTGATAATCAGCAAACTAAAATTCCTTCGTAGTTTTGATGAACTATCATTCTAATTCTACAATTTAAAATAAAAATAATATTTATTTTAAATAATATTTCTTAATTTTATTTCAATAGATACTGTTCTGTTCTGTTTTTCCTTGGGGGAGGCCTTTGTTCAGCAGTGGACGTCTTTCGGCTAAGAAAGAGAGAGAGAGAGGTACTGTTCTATTATATTATTGAGATTTCTATGGTGCTAATCCAATTACTTAGTAGGTATTACTAATATAAGAGTATGAAGTTGAACTCATTTATTTGCGTATGACTCATTTATTTATAGGTAGTATTTCCTAATTATTTATAGTATTAATTGAAGCGGTGGTGGTGGCCGAGTGGTAGGGCGCGCCCGCCTGTGGCAGCAAAGTCCCAGGTTCGAATCCTGCCCGTGTTACATGAGTTTGTATATTGTATGCCAATCTGACTCATGTAGGTGCCAATGTTAGTTTTCATCGACCACCATTTGCTTCCGGTGAAGGAAAACATCATCAGGAAATCTGCACTCTGGTTGATGATTATCAGCTAGTGTGTGAAATGGAGAAGGCAATGGCAAACCACTCCATTAAAAATTGCCAAGAGAGTCGTTGTGTGTGTTTTATTCCATATAATGACCACGACCCTCAGTCATGAGGAAATACGACTAAAGAGATACCTAGTATTTATTTACGAAACTGGTGAAAAGTGAAACTGACCTTTATGAACCCTCCCAAAGCATCCTTCTCCGACCTCCTCAAGGAAGGTCAACGCGTTGCCGTCCAGCAACGGCACCTGCGACTCGTTGGTGTCGTCCGTCTTCGCGGCGCCGGGGCTTGCCGCGACCTGCCCGCCGTAGACACCGTACTGGGGGTTCGTTATATACCGTTCAGCTAGAAGAGGCTCCCCTGGCCGACGCTAGGGACAAGAGCGTCACCAAGTTACTGAGTATTTTATCATTAATATATTTTAACCAAAAAAGTATGGATGAATTTAGATCTTCATTTGATAATAATCTGGTATAATAATAATCTGAGAAAGATGATTGAGGCTTAGGGAGGGAGCCCTCGGACCCTGACCAGCGATCAATTTTTTGTCCCACTCACTTAGGTCCGGCCTCCATATATTTTTTGCTCCAAGGTATATAGTTATGCTATAACCTACTGTCTATCTATATTGTAGTAGAATGTCAAGTTTAGAATATTCATCCACAATCTGTGCCCAAGACAGGTGCGCTACCCCATGAGAAAAAAAACGGACAAATTTCATCGAAATCTAAAGGTTGCGTACCTTTGCTATAAACGGCCGAGTTAAAGTTAGAATTTACCAAACTTTTGGATTTTATTAGGCACTATGATTCTGAATGTCATTTCATCCTATGATAAACGAAATGAAATATCTACTCGAAACTAGGAAATCTTTCATAGATCTTACCGGTTGTTTCTTGCCATCGACAAGTCTTATCCGTTTCTTGAGGTAGTACGCGATGATGGTAGCAGTGATGATGAGCAGAACCAGCGCCCCCAAACCTGTGACCGCGAGGAGTGCCCCCGTCCCGCCGCTCACGCTAGCCTCTTGGACGGATCCGTCTGTCTTTGCTTCAGAGATCTTTGAAGTGGTTAGAGATTCTGAAACCTGAAAAAAATATTTTTATAGGTTTTTTTATATCTACCCATTTCATGACAATACACATCTGAACTCTGTTTATTTAACAAATCAAATAACTATAATAGTACAATCGCAATAGTTCATCGCTCCAACCACCTACCATCGAACTAGGAATTACTGAAATAAGTAGAGGTACTACGAAGTATGCACGACACGTATAATAACGGGACTTTTATTAGGCATATGCACGAGAGTTTATAATAATATTTGTATGTAACGATCTAGATCTTTGGTTTTAGCTGACGTTTCGTGCGACGTTACAATCGCCGTGGTCGCAGCGGGCACAAATACTTATACAGCTACTAATAACTACAAGTTTGTAGGTGCGATCAATTATTATCAATAAACAATATTTCTTTTTACGTCAAATGCCCTCAATTTGGATGACGACTTTATCAGGGCTGACCAATCATGAATATTTATCAGTGTGCTATGGAAAAACACTGATTGGACGGTCATCCCATCCATTTCACTGGGCACGTAAAATCAATACCCCTCTATAGAGATTTATTTTTGCTTACAGTTCCAGTTCTACTTTTATAATAGTACATTGTGATATAAGTGCGGTAAGTTGAAAATTACAGCCGAGGTGATATTGCTAGCTAAAGGCAGAGGCTGTAATTTTCAAAGCGCACGTATGTCATACGACGTTTTATAACATATTTGCGAGGAAATATTTAAATAAAACTCGGAAAACGACAATACTAAAGAAAAAGCGCGCGGTATAATTTTACTTGTTCACAAATTAGCGATGCGCGCGCATCAGCGACAAAAAACAGCCAGTATCCATACTAATATTATACTCGTAAAAGCAAATGTTTGGATGTGAGTTTGTGAGGATGTTTGTTACTCAATCACGCAAAATCTACTGGACGGATTACGATGAAATTTGGTACAGAGGTAGATAATGACCTGGAATAGCACATAGGCTACTTTTTATCCCGGGAAAAAGCACTGTTCCCGTGGGAAATTCACGCGGGCGAAGCCGCGGGCAAAAGCTAGTTACTAATAAAGTAAATTAATATTTTTGTGTTTTGTTACAGATAAATGGTTGTAATTTATTGTCAAAATTAATTTAAAGAATTAAATTTTTATTTATTTTATCTCCTAAAGTTAATTTTATTCATAAAAAGTTGACCACTTTTCTGACATAAAAACTCTATGCTAAGATTTAAAAAAAGTATCATTCGTTTTTAGACGGAGCGTGCGTTTTACTTTACAATAACGCACAAGTGCGTAATGAGATACAATACAATATTGAAATTGGTGAAATAAATGACACTTTACGAGCAAATATGTTATAAAAATATAAAAGGTGTAAGTCCTTGTCCTATCCTACCTCCGATTTTATCTGTTTTTTCGTCAGGTTGTAGTTTCGATTAGTCGTTAGGATTTCTTTTATCATCATCATCTCGAGTCGAAATGGCAGAAATTATATTTTTTTTTACCTGTATTTGGCCACTTCCAGGATTTTTTTGTGTACGGATTTAGTGAAATCCGTTGCACACATAGAGCTAGGTACGTCCTATGGTTGCTCCATTCACACTTATTTGGCACTAAAAAGCCATAAAATGTTGACTCTATGTAATTCGGCTCTTGGATAAAGCGCAATGCCCTCCAAACTTTACATAAGATATTCTTATCAATATAAATAATGTAGTAATGTAAAAATGTTATAAAAAGCAGTCGATCTTGGTCGTGGGACAGCTTCCGAAGATAAGGCGATAAAAATATGTGTTAACGAAGACAGATGCGTCGGTGATATTTACTAGGAAAATTGATGGGGTAAGTCTAACGCCTAGTAGTTTAAAATTTAAGTTTGATGAAGCTGGTGTTAAATTTTGAAATGCTTTAGTTCAACTAGCGCAAATAATTAATTAATTTAATGCAATACTAAAACCAAAACTAAAGAATAAGGCACACATGACAATAAAATCTTGCCCTGGGGCAATACTAGCGTCAGTTGACAAAAACCCAAAGATATGACTATTATACAATGGCCTATTGTAGATACTAATTTGCCGTGTGTACAATTATTTTTTTTTTAATTTTTTTTCATTAATCTGTACTGTCCCACTGCTAGGCAAAGGCCTCCCCTCTGATTCGCCATTCTTGTCTATTCAGTGCATGAGCCCTAAAGAAAAATCTAAAACACCTGCAATGTATTGACAAAGACCAGTTACAGTTTTTCTTATATGTAGCTTAGGATATTTATCGCAAGGTATTTGAAAATTTAGGAAAAAAATTAACAAAAGTAGGACAATAATATAATTTATCGTTTTGAGACGCGGAAAAAATAATCTATTCCTATTGAAAGTTATTTTTGAAATATAAATAAGTGAAAATCATTTCTCACCTCGTCGAACCTGTGAAAGGATCGTATAGCGGTGGGCGGCGAGGCTGCGTACCGGGAATCCGAGGAGTTGGTGGACCGCGCCTGTGGGGGGATGATATTGTGTATCGGCTGCGGCGTCACTGGCACTGCGGACAAGGAGGTGGCTTTTAAAAAAAAGAATAAAAAGAATTGATGATTCTCCTATTATATTTTTGAAACCGGTTGATAAACAGCCTTGTCCCATGGAAGTAATAAGTACTTTGTACAACTGGAAGGTTTACTTCAAAATCCGTGACAAACAAAAATGGATTTAATGTTGAAGTCAATAGTACTGTTTTTAAAATAATCATAGTTAAAATAAAAAACGTTCCCGAAAGAGAATTACTTTCCCGTCATTGTGTCCCTTTCACACAGTTGCTATGTTAAGAATTTACTTCTATTTAGTAGAAAACGTTTACAATGAATCAATGGAAATTCGTTGTGTAAGTATTTCTTATTTATTTACTAGATACCATCTAAATACAACTATTACTATTATAATCATATTCATTAGGCAACATATTGGAAGAAATCTATACATATAATAAAACAGTAAAAATATTTTGTCTGTACATGTAGTATTTTTTTACTGAAATAGATAGAGGGACACTTAAAAAGAATAATAGAAAGCAAAAAATTATTTTTTATTTATTTATTGTCTTTCTGTCTGTCTGTATGTATGTACGCGTTTCACGCAAAAACTACTGGACGGATTTGAATGAACCTTTTTTTGTTGTATAGCTATTAAGCCTGGGCAACATATAGGCTATAATTAATTTTGAAAACTGGAACACCTGATGAAGAACCTTAACAGAACAGCTAAACTATAAGAAATATGGAAATGGTACCTTTGCAAAAGTTCATCAATCTGACGAGCATTTTCTATTGACGTATAAAAATCGAAGATCAGGATCATGTGATGAAGAATTCCAAGAGACCAGCTACACTACTTATTACATATATGGAAATGGCGCCTTAGCAAAAGTCGTTCAACCTGATGAGCATTATCTACTAACGTATAAAAATTGAAGATTATGGAACATGTGATGAAGAACTCCAAAAGACCAGCTACTCTATAAAATAAATGGAATGCTTCGCAATGCGTCATGTAATCAAAAATCAATGCGACGCTACGTGCAAAAATATACACCAATATATTAAAATATAAATTCCTAATTTCGTTCTACAAAACATGCCATATAAAAACCGGCAGTGTATCGCAGACGTTTCGCAATCGCAAGCGTTTCACAGCGAATCGCTTTCGCATGCGAACGCGTCGGTGTACTAAGGGCGTATTAGTATGAAAAACTTTCTGGTTATGGAAATAGTAAATATTTGCAATTCAACACTAGCAACACAAATTCTGCAAAATGGCTGCTTTTTTTCTGTAGCGCGTGAATTTAATTGTTTTGAATAATAATTATTATTGGAGTTTGAGAATGGTTAAAAAATGTTGTGCTATTAGAGGTTGCAATAAAGAAATCATACCCAGGTTGTGGGATTTCCTTCCACGGGTAAGTTTTCATTTCTGGTAGTAGGGTGACTACATAATAATTACAAAGGAAATAAATGTATCCTGACAAAGATTTTTTTTCAGATTACCGTCAAATATAGAATTAAGAAAAAAATGGATTGGGATGATTCGTGGGAAATTAACTAATAACTCGTAATATGTAGCTTACATTTCCAACCTGAGGATTACCGGACGGATTATTAAACTAGCTTTCACCTAGTAGCAGAATGTCCTGCATACGCTGCTGCAAGGAGAGAAGTATTGGGCTCAGACGCCCTATCCGAGGATGATCTGAGCGACAGAATAATAGGGCAGTTATTAAAATCCTGCAAAGTAACAGGTAGATTCAGTGGGTCGCCACCAGGTGACTCAAAACTCTATACGGGTCTCGGAGAATTGGGTGAAATGGTCCCGGCATGAGTGGACTGATCACTCTTCTGGTGCTTGCGCTGGCGTCCCCAATAAGTAAATAAAATAAACAATATGTAACGTTTAAGCAATTAAATAAATACGTTTCTTTAACTTGAGTATTATTTTACTTAGTTTATAAATAGTACTATATTTTATTGAATAGCTACCTGTACCTATGGAATAGCTATACATATTTTTCTAGTAGCGTAATTGTAGGGGCGTAAGAGCGCAAACGAGCGTAATTTTGACTCACACACAACTTACGAAAGTAGGCTCAATTGCCTTCACACTGACTCATGTCATGTGACATGTGATTCACTGGTCCTCAGAATTTTGTTTAACATGGTCACCCTCGTCAGAAAGGGACGCGCCACGATTTCAAGCCTCTCTTTCGGCTCGCGTTTCTAGTCTCAGTGAACCTTCCAGTTGTACAAGGTACTTATTACTTCCATGCCTTGTCCATCATAATTTTCTTTTACCAAATCTTTTACTCAAGCTGTGCTGCCGTGGGAATACAAATTAATTGAAGCGAGGGCTAACTGCTAAGTAAAGTTATAAAGGTACTTAATCTGCCTATGTGTTAGATTGCCGTTTGTATACGAATTTCCATTAATATTTTGCGAAAGAGTAGGCGATTAGATTATGCAAAGAATTCAGGTTGCTAAGGCTTATAAAGATTCGTGAAAATCAGTTCAGCCGGTAGAGAATAACAAATTAGCTTCAGTCAAGCTTCAGTAATCAAATTTTAATCATAGTTTTAACTTTAATAGTGTCGTGGCTCGTGGCTATACTTGCAAACTCGAAACACAGTGGCTGAAATTAACTGAACAAAAAGATCCATCCAATTCGTTCAATCTCACCCTTACAAAGTCTATTTATACTACTAGTTTATTTATACCACTCGCAAATTATTGGTTTGCTACTCAAAGTGAAGACCAGAAAACACAAGCAAATTATGAAAATAGTGATAGTGAAAGCCTTCAATTTAATGGGCTCATGTGGGCTGACGGCTGACTCAAAAGTGGTCTCTCCGATACATTAACCGAAGTTTAAAACTTACAACTACTGAACCTTTAGTGTGAGAGGTTAATAAAAGAGCGTTTAATACCTATAAATTATTTATTGCACAATCTAATCACCTTATACGGCAATCGAGATTTTATGTTTTCTGCAAACTTTGAATTTAAACCATAAAGTCCACGCAATCTGGGTATAATGTACTCGTATTATAAATTACTAAATGTTAAAAACGGTGTTAAACTGCTTACCCAGTTTAATATATCTAGGTACGGTATGTAAGAAATTCAATTAAATTTCTTTATTTCAAACAACGTCCATATGTGTTAGTAAAAAGAACTGTTAGTAGGTACTTACTATAGATTACTATATATTACAAATAAGTACAGTAGACAAAATACAAATTACATGTGTATCTACTGGGATTTTGTTATATTCCAAAGACCATACAAAGATGACTTATAGTGGCGTTGTATTAGTTAAACTCTTTTTCGTGTGTCTTTATTTAATTCTGGATTTTCTGGTGGTAAATTGGAAAACTTTATGTCAATAAAACAACACGGAAACACATGTAGTGATGATGATACATACACACAGTAACTAGGCGCGACGCGACGCTGCGTATGCGCATACCAGGCATAAAATTTCAAAGAAGGCGTAACAAGGTTTCACTGTAAATGGCTTGCCTCTAGGCCTGTAAACAGAACCTTTCTAATTTATACGAGAGTCAAAGAAAAGCCGTGTCATTCAGCTTAACGGAAACAATAGGCTTAACTAGTAGACAGGGTTTGTAATTGGAAATGAAATAGATAGATACGATTATTTTTACGGTTCCGTACCTCAAAAGGCAACAAGCTAATTATTTAAAAATAAAAAAAACGACTGACAATTTACATAGCCTATATCACTCGGAAGAATGCAAGGAATCTAACAATACCTCTCACATCAAAATCTGCTAAGCCGTTTAGGACTTATGGTGGAATAAAGAAACTTACATACATACTTACATACATGAACCCTAAAAAACATAACACTCCTTTTTAAGTCAGTCGTGTAAAAAGAGAACCAAGAATCATTAGAAAGTCATAATAGATACATTTGTGTAATACAAATTAACTATAGCTACATCTCTGCGTCTGCGGTAATATTACTACTCGTAGAGCTGAAAGAGATTTTCGGCTGGTGCCTGTTGTTGGTGTGAACACTTTAAACCAATAGAAGAAACGTATCCCAAAAAGTAACCTGACATCTGACAGACAATGCTTGTATCGTTAATATGTAGATTTTGAGTTATCTTTCCTTTCTTTAGCCGTATTCCTCATCATGGAAGACAATCGCGGTCAAAATTGAATGAAATACACGAAACAATTTTCTATGGATTGTTAATGGAAGTTTGGCTTTGTCTGATCCATTTCACACACTAGCTAATAAATTATTAACCGGTTTCCTCAAGATGTTTTCCTTCGTAGTCTATGAAAACTACCATATAGAATGAAATTGGTACGAGTATAAAATCCCATGGGAAAGAGTAGGATACGAACCTGGGGCCTTTCGACCATAGGCGGATGTCTCATAACTACTCGACCACCACCGCATCGCTTGAGATATAAAATATAAATTACCTGTGCTCCTTGGACACTTGTAGTCTATGGTGGGTTCCCCAGTGGAGGTGCAGACGCAGTAGTGCTGGGTCATGATCTCGTTGTTTATGCAAGCCACCTCCTCAATCTCGTCGCACGACTGAGGCCGACACGGACCGCCGAAATATACTTCTGGTTTTTTCACGTTGTTTTTCTTCACTGGATACAAGTCGTAGTCTACGAAAACTGTTAGTATGAATCAGATTGGTATACATAAAAACTCATGAGGCACGAGTACGAACCTGGGACCTTTCGACCACAGGCCGATGTCTCAACCACTCTACCACCACCGCATCGCTTGAGATATAAAATCTAAATTACCTGTGCTCCTTGGACACTTGTAGTCTATGGTGGGTTCCCCAGTGGAGGTGCAGACGCAGTAGTGCTGGGTCATATTCTCTTTGTTTATGCAAGCCACCTCCTCAATCTCGCCGCACGACTGTGGCAGGCATGGACCGCCGAAATATACTTCTGAAAAAAGCAGGGCGAATAAAACACGAGCCAAATCGCCAAATTGAACAATTTACACAAGCAAATGCTGAACAATAAAAAAAATTTCCCAAAAAAATTAACCGACTTCCATTGTAAAACTTAAAATCATGAAATAACTTAATAGGCAGATTAATCAAAAAGAAAATGTATTGGCATGCTACCTACTGAATGAGGTGAAGTCGGTGCCAAGTGCAAGGAGTAAGGATAAGTATTATGCATTTTAATTACACATGATTCTAATGTTAATTTAGATGATTTAATTTTTAATTTGGCACCGACTTCACCTCATTCAGTAGGTAGCATGCCAATACATTTTCTTTTTGATTAATCTGCCTATTAAGTTATTTCATGATTTTAAGTTTTACAATGGAAGTCGGTTCATTTTTTTGGGAAAAAAAATTTATTTTATCATTTTTAGTGCACTTGGCGCAGTTTTGTTGTCATGAAAACTTAAGCTTATTTTTTCACTGGCCAAAATTTAAGAAATCGAAACGTTTTATGTCAGTTTGATTGAAATGTCAGAATTTGTCAGAATTCCACGGAATTTTTGGCACATAAATAGACCAAGAGCCCGAGACGACCAACCTGCCTTATTTCAAAAATGCTGAATGTTTCTTGATGTCAAATTTCACTTATATCCACGTGTAAAGAAGATTAGTGACTTCTCATGAAGTTTGAATCTTAGTTGCTTATGTAGGTAATATGGATAGCAAAAGTGAATTTTATAGGTCGAAAGCACCTTTGGGGACCTCTCAAAGTATTATTAAATTCAGCTATTATAATAAAACAAACATGACTATAATTTAGTAAAGTTACAATGTCTGACATGGGTTTGTATCTGCACCAATGGCTTGGCAATGGATGGCATGATTTCTCATATTATTCGGAATAAAATCTTAAAAACTTTAAATATGATTGCTACAAATTATCTACCTAAGCAATCATGATCCAACTTTTATAGTCGCTAATCACTATTTCTGTGTTGGGGACATGCATAGAGAATCTTGAGTTTTCATAAAATAACAAAGGGCATGCTGTCGCGGGCTTTTACTCTATAATCCAATGTTTGAATTTTAATATTTTGTTAGGTATCTTTAAAATTACCGAACAGATTCTGACGTGGTTAAAATGGACCAACTTGGGAATAAACTATTTCGAATAAAACAATAATTTCGGAAATCAGTCCACTATAGGCGGAGAAATCAGCGAACATACATTTACATACATCGAAACATATAACCTCCTCCTTTTTTGGGAAGTCGGTTGAAAATCATGTAAAGCCTCTTTTATTCAAAACCATTTACATGTATGATGTTTTATGAAAAGTTGAAAAATGCACCAAATACGAGTGTCATTGAAAGTTATATTTTACATGAAAGCCGTTAGCATAAATGTTTCATCATTGGGGTGTAAGTTCCCTACATTGATGATAAGAGGTGTATCTAAGATTTGTAAATTCCCACTGAATATTATTTGCGAATATTGCAACAAATACTGAAATGCTAGTGATCAATTTTATGACCTCATGGTCGTTTTCATGGATCATTTGAATACCGCCATCTATAGAATACAGTGGACAGGGTTTCACTTACTTTGTGTGTCTTGTTTTTCTATTTTTTTTTCTTCTCTCACTACTCTGCCTGCATTGTCTCGCAGTCTCTGGAACAATACATAATAATATATTTAAATAGATACTTATTTGACCAAATTTAGACATCATATAGGTTATTAAAAATACATATCAATTATTTCTGAAGAGTGAATAAAACGTGTAGCGAAAAAAGCGATAAGAAAATAATTAAAAAAAATCTATTGTTCAAGCAAAAAGTACAGTCAGGCGAAAAAATGTTCAAAGCAATCCAGTCACCCACATATAGATCGTAAACGATATAAGTGTCGCTTCTTTTCGCGAGGTGTATTTTTCTTTGCCCAATTTGGATCCTTTTTAAAAGCCTATATTGAAGTATCGGTCTATGGAAATTAGTATACGGTTATGGAAATAAGTCTTTAGAAAAAGCCTAATTATGCACTGAACTTCTTTAGTATACGGTTATGGAAGTAAGTCTTTGGAAGAGGCCTACTTATGCACTGAACTTCTTGTATTTTAACTGAGATGTTGATGACGTGGTAATGAAGTGTATTAAGATGAAATTAAATGATAGGTATAATGAAGTGTGTGATCAAACTAAGGAACATCTTTTTGTCATTAACTTTTGCATTTAGCAATCTTCATAATTTTTGCATTAGTTTCTAATTAGATTTACCTGTTTTCTGGCAAATAAACATTTCTGTTTTTTGATGGCATCAACAGTTAATCAAGATCTTGACATACGTACAAAAATGTATTGTGTGTGAGTAGAAAGGCAGCTAGATTAGACTACCAATTGGGTACCTTACCTTAAACCTTCTAGTGTACCTAAAAGCTAGAAACAATTTCCTGATATGCATACTACTCAAGGTAATATTGCCGCTTTGGCATCATACGTAAGTGGTTTATAATAAAAAGTAATAACTCGATTGGGCGGTCCGTTATCTGAGGAACGTTTAAGATACTCAACTGTGGGCTATTTCGGCCACCTTATCGGGAGTACTGGCCGCACTCCGATGCCTGGGGTTACAATAAATCACTAATATCATATACCTAAGTGAATTACTGATATATCGATACAAACCGTTTATCTTCAGCGTAATAACATCAAATTATGCAATGTTGACATTCCATGGGCCAGAAATCCAGACTGTTTGACGATGGCTCTAAAATCTTGGGATGACATAATGTACGGTCAGCTGCGTTAGTGCAGTCATACCTCAAAGACCTTATTGCCTTACCTTAAAGACCATATTGCGTTGTAGATTCTGACTGTACTTATGCAGCTGACCGCAGAACATTTTCATGTAAAATGATGCCAAGACTAGACCATATAGCGCGCACTGTCAAAAAGCTATCAGATCTCATGTAGAGCCAAGCTCCACACTCCCTAACTCTACAAGCCCTTACTTTACAAACTGTACGTACGTACACCTTAGTCAGTCTTGGCCGTATCTTCAATATTACAAACAATCATTTTATAAATGTTTATATGTATACGAAATATACTGTAAGATACTGGAGGGTGGACATAGAAGGATAAACAAACAAACCTAGGTCACGAGATTGAATGTCAAAACCTGTGGTTAAAACTGTGGGCTAGGTATTAGGCGTGGCAACATACCAGCCTCGACGCAAAGCCTCAAACTGTGATGTCACTGAATACCTATGCCTATACTATCTTACTTAAGCAGAAGAGTTTGATTGTTTCAACGCGCTGAGGCTGACCTATAGTCCTACAGTTTAATAACTTTATAGTATTGGTACTAGACAGTTGTTGAATCCAGGCAAACGTTGGAGAAAGAACTCGCAAAGACGCTTTTGCCAGCAAGAAGAGAGGCCTATATAGCAGTGGACAGAAAAGGGCACTGAAAAGTGGACTCAATAGATGATGATGAACCATTTGATGAGAACCGGAGCGAATTTTTTATGTGAATGTGTGTGTGCCTAAATTCAGCACGTTTGATCTCCGCTACACTTAATTTTAAACTGCTTTTATCTTACATATTCAAAGTGCAATAAAATCAAATTTATTAAAAAATTAGTGTTGCTTTTCCAGAGCGATCAGGCGCAGTTGCTCAAACGCAAACCGTAAATATTTATAGTTCCATTATGAAAACGATAATATGGATTTACGATTGAATATTGTAGGGGCGTGTAACAATATCCATATTATTAGATTGCGGCGAGTTATTGCACAATCAGGGAGCTTTCAAAGTAACGGGAAAGCTCGGTAACGAAGTCTTCATTGTGGAGATTGAAATGTGATCGTCGGCGCAGGCGCAGCTTTCATAATGCATCGATGATATGGGAGTCGAAAATACAGTTAGCTTAAATGACAAAATGCGGTCTAAAAGATCTTTTAGACCGCATTTTGTCACTATAAAATAACTAACTTTCGCTCGCGTGAATTTCCCTCGGGAACCGTGCCTTTTCCCGGGATGAAAGGTACCCTTTGTCCTTCTCCGTACTTCTAACTATGTGTATGCGAAATTTCAGAAAAAAATGGTTATATGGAATAAAGCGTCAAGAGGTAACAAACAAACAAACTCACTTTCGCATTTATAATATTAATTAGGATAAAATAAAATAATTAATTTTTGTACACAAAAAGAGTACATTAAACGTAGACAAACAAGTGTGATGCTGAACAATTATCACAAACTGTAATTTTTTTTTTCTTGTTAAATAAGTATTTCCGATCTTTGAGTAACTTCCCAGCCCAGGCTCTATCTACTCTACCCCTTGAGGGAAAAAGACTTGAAAATATATTGTGCGTTTGGTACTAGGTAGCTGCAATGGTTTTTTAACCGACTTCCCAAAAAAGGAGGAGGTTATATGTTTCGATGTATGTATGTTTTTTTTTATGTAGGTATGTTCGTCGATTTCTCCGCCTATGGTAGACTGATTTCCGAAATTATTTTTTTATTCGAAACAGTCTATTCCCAAGTTGGTCCCATTTTGACCACGTCAGAATCTGTTCAGTAATTTTAAAAATACCTAACAAAATATTAAAATACTAACATTGGATTAAAGAGCAAAAGCCAGCGACAGCATACCCCTCGTTATTTTATGAAAACTTAAGATTCTCTTTGCATGTCCCCAACACAGAAATAGCGATTATCGACTATAATAGTTGCATCATGATTACTTAGGTAGATAATAAGCAATCGTATTTAATGTGGCAGCTCAATTTCCTCAAAGTAAAAGTTTTTTAAAGATTTTATTCCGAATAATATTGGAAATCCATTGCCAAGCAATTGGTGCAGATATAAACGGTCGGTTCATTCTTTTTGGAAAAAAAATATTTTCTCTTGAGTCTGTCAACCAAGCTGGCGGTCAACGGGTTAAAAGTGATGATAAATAAATTAATGCATAAAAAATATGTGCGTTTGGTACTAGGTAGCTGCAATGTTTTTTCTCTCTTGAGTCTGTCAACCAAGCTGGCGGTCAACGGGTTAAAAGTGATGATAAATAATTAATGCATAAAGAATACGTACGAATCGTACTGGAAATGTCTGCTTTTGTGTAAGAACAAACCAAAATCATGACTAGAAAATAACGAACGTATTTATTTGAAATAACCTACTGGGTAATTATCTTAAAATTTACTACAAAAAGCTACTTCGAGGGTTTCCAAGTTTCCAACTAAAGTCTAGTGATTCTAGCGATGCGATATCTGATAATACTACTTTCTTAGCAGTTTAGTGACATTCACAGTGTGTATTTTATTGCCAGCGATGCGTACCTCTATGAAGAGGAACAGTCTTGCATAATATTAACTAACAAAAATTTGCATGGGCTTGGTAGAGTATGAGTAAGTACTTGTAGTATTTGCGCCATTATTATCTGCATGATCTACAGAAAAATTTAATCTTTTTTTCTCGCAACTAGAATCGATTGGTCAAAGAGAAAAATCTAACAGAAAATGATAATTACATTTAAAAAAAAAAATACAGAGTTAACATTTATTATTTATGTTCGTAATTACCTGCATAAAATATTGATTGTCACCATACTATTTAAATTTTAATGTCACAAGGGCGTAAAGTTAATAATTTATTTACTGTTTATTTCTTTTATGTTACACGTAATAGTTTATAAGATGTAGAGTTTGTGAAAGTAGGGTTTGTAGAGTTTTCTAACTCTACACGATAACACACTCGACGACACGATTTCTGACAAAAAGTTATCTGGTCTTATGTAGAGCCATCATCATCTGCAACATTACTTAAATTGTAGCTGTTGGTCTTCCTATAAAAATAAAAAATAAAATAAAACATCTGCTTCGCTCTACCACAGATTACTACAAATGATTTGATAACTTTTTGACAGTGCCGAGCCATTGGTCTCATATTGGCAAGATTATCTGATAATGTTTTCCGTGGGATTGATTTTTCAAATATTAAGTACTTATTCACGAATTAGATACCTATTTGAAATAAATTTATTATTAAACATAACAAAACATCTTCTTGCCTCTGCTAGATTATTTGTAAAACTATTATAAAATCACCTTTATATTAATTTTATTACCTTGATTAAAACTTCTTATTTATATTCCATGAAAAGAAGCCGTGAAATGTTCTTATTATGATTAGCTCAATTCTATTAAAAAAGTTTATATTTATTGATGTAATTTAGGATTTACTAGCATAATTTATTCATTTCAATGAAAAGTAATATAAATTCCTAAGACTTTCTACTTTCAGCAATTGACAAATTACGTTGAAATTTTCATCTCAATCAAAACTTTTAATTCCATTATATTTCAGAAATTTCTTTTGACGAAAGTGAACGCGATATTATATTGGCATCTATTTATAAAAATATTAATGCCTAAAAGTTTTGGTTCACCCACATTCCAAACAATAAAATATTTATCACTCTCTATAAAATTTCCGTGTTCGTGAGAAAATTTCAGCGTTCCTTGTTATCTTCGGCTCTAAAATTATTTTTACTTCCGTAAAACTGAAATACTCCGTGGCTCTCCACTCTAAACAGAGTTCATAGTGACTTTCGTCCACTAATAAATAAATTACTCTTTCTAATTTAGATAGATAGATAGATCAACACTTTATTGCACCAGAAAAGAAAAGAAATACAAAGTAGTAACAAAAGTAAAGTAGTAAGTAGTAGTAGTTAGTTTAGAATTATATTTTACTAGCTTTTGCCCGCGGCTTCGCCCGCGTGAATTTCCCACGGGAACAGCGCTTTTTCCCGGGATAAAAAGTAGCCTATGTGCTATTCCAGGTCATTATCTACCTCTGTACCAAATTTCATCGAAATCCGTCCAGTAGATTTTGCGTGATTGAGTAACAAACATCCTCACAAACTCACATCCAAACATTCGCATTTACAATATTAGTATGGATTTTTAGTTAGGTATTAAATTTATTGCTCTAATAAGCCCACCAACTAAACTAGGCCACTCTCAAGACTCCTTGCTCTGTCTACCCCGTATTTATTTTCGTCTATCTCTCATCCTCACATTTTTCGGTCATGTTTCCCGGCGTGACTGTTGGACTGATCAGATCAAGTCTGCCATTGGAGGTTCAGTTAACGAGTGCAGCAGGATGACCTCCAACAGACAACGGTGGCGGAACGTCATGAAGCGCATTACAGCTGCGCATTACGCATTATCTATACATAACGATCACGACCGCTCTGTCAAGAGCGTACTGGATAAGAAGTAGAAGTATAAATTCATGCCTTGAGGTGAAGTGCCTAAAAGGTTGACGGCATTGCCACGTTGAATGGCAATTATTTTTATTTGGGCGTGATCCGCGTGATATACCTTTCCATCACACTAATATTATACAGAGGAATAAATTAATAAAGTAATCCTGATTTATTGTGACACTAAAGCCGGAAAATTCAACAATTTGCCATAAAAGCTTTAAGCTGACAATATGTAGAGCGTTTAGTCGATAGCATTGAGTTGGGATTTGTCTGGTTTCAGTATCGCTCGATATTCCGTCCTTGAACGTTTGAAGTCTGTTGATGATTTTCAGTATCTAAGTACTAGTTACATAACAATTATACTTATGTTAAAAGTGCCTAGTTTTGATAATCTATTGTATGTAACTAGCAATTTGAAAGCGGGGACGGTAAGGTAGGGGAGAAATGTTTTAATTAAACCATAGTGTTCAAAAAGTGATAATTTTTATACAAAATATTAGCCCCTATTTGACCTGCTCAGGGGTAGAATTTTCAGTAACAAATGAACGTTTTAATAATTTTAATATAGTCAATGTTTGAGAACAAACCTAACTAGGTATAAGGTACATTTTTACCGACTAACTAACTTTTCTAAACATAGTATAGATAGCCATCTACCACTTTATGGTTGTCAATCTGTAAGTAACTGTTTCTTAGATTGTATTTCATTGTATTACTCTAATCTCCATAAACGTACCTTTACTAGGCAATCAATTTGTAGGACGCTGTTGATCTAGATATATCTTGCAATCGTAAATGTTCTGATAACTTAAATAAGGAATGTCAGACAATAAAGGGATCTTTATCGAGTCGGTCGAGTATCGACAATATCGATATTGTCTGATACGGTACGAATTTACATAATGCGATCAGTGTGAATAGGCGTCAGAAATGTTTAGACCGGCACTACATTTGTTACATTTGTATGGACAACTGTTGCTTTTGCTTGTTCGATATAATATTCGATAGATATTTTATTTGCGATAAGAATATTATGACAAAAATTATCTATATTAAAACAAGTATCATTATTATTGCGCTGCGATGTTACATAATTTATTTATGTGCAAGTGCATAGCTCAGCAAAAAATAATTGTCCCAATCTTATTAAAGTTGACATCAAAGTAAATTATCTAAACGAAATACTTTTAAGGCTTAGTTACACCAAAATTGCAGTTATTGTGGTTGCTTTGAATATGGTTGGTGTAAAAGTTAACAGTAAAGTTGACTTTTATTTGACATACAATTTGACAACTGGTGCTAATATTTTGCCTAACAGGTTAACTGGATTTTCGGTTCGGTTAAAGCTCTGTTACTTCAAAGTTAGACGGTGTAATCCAACCTGTATTTTGTTAAAATAAATGCTGGTCAGCCTTCATCGCACCAAGCACCCACGGGTCGTCACTATGATAGATTGTGGACCATAGATAACCGACTCCGTGATGTAGCCCGGAGATATGGCGCCGATAGAAACAATAGCTAACAAAATAACAAAATTACCAAAGTCATTGCGTCGCTCACCTACGCAACCCGCAACAGACGTCGATTCATTACAAATTGTTTATCATTCGATGCGCAAAGCTCCTGAGAAATCTGTGAGGAAAATCATAAATCAGTGAGATGAATCAATTTAGAATCCTTGAATCCCTTCTAGAATGCAATTCACGACACGATGTCTGAATATTCTTACAATTAATCACGCACGTGTGGTTATAATTACTTATTCTTTATATATTTTTTTTAGTTATCTTGTAATATGCAATGTTACATTAGATATAGGTAACCTAAATCCAAGCAAATAGTAATTTCAGTTGAATAGGGCCTGATTGAATGTATTTAAATACAAGCAATTTTCTGGCTTTGCGATCAGTCATTATTAAGTCCTAATAAAGATAATTAAGTACTGTAATGGCAATGCATATAAAATGAATGGTCATTTAAAAGAGAGACACGTATGACTAGTTCGTAATAGTAACGCTAATGCACGTTAAAAGACGATGGTAGTAGACGTAAACAATTATTATTGAAATTCACTGAATCACTTATATGAATGACGCTAATTAGATCTTCATCTGAAGATGGGAATTTAGAATTCCTCGAATATGTGGGTTACTGTTTTAGGAACAAAAGAAGTAGGTATAAGGAGAGGGTAAGATGGGGAGGGGGGGCACCGTCTGCGTACACCTGGCAGGGCAGGCGCGGGCCGATCATTAAAAATGTTTATTTAAAAATCCGACCGCTTAACGCCGGCAAAACTATGCGAGACTGAACCAGCCACGTAATATTATCTTTGTGATTTTATCCTACACACGTATTTTGCTTGTTTGTGTTAACGACCGGAATGTTGATTAGCTCTTTAGATAGATACATATTAATTAAAAGTAAATAATGAGAAATTAATTAATTGAAAAAAAAACATTATTATCGTTTATTACCTACACGTTGTATGAAGCATACCTAAACGTGTTTTAAATACATATTGGGGTTGTAATGTAAGTAAGTATGCATGTTAAAAAGACCAACTAGGTACTTATCTGTTTAACTATTTTGAAATCAATTTTTAATCTGTTCAACTATTTTGAACTAGGTATGAAACAAATAGTTAGGTAGGTATTTATGTCAATGTGGTCAGTAATTATTTAAATAACATTCAATCACTAAAGTCAAAGTTGATCTCTGAGATGTAGGTAATTTGATAAGAATCTCTCAAATATTCAGATAGTATTCAAATACACGTACATGCGAATTTTATTTATTTCCAAAAAAATAAGTAGGTTTATAAAACAGAAAATGATTTAATTTCATTTTATACGAAACGAAACACATCTCGTGTGTGACTATATAGTTTATGCATACCGCCGTCCACCTCCTAACAACATTATGGTCTGTCTATTTTCCTAATGTGTCTTAACACCGCTCCACGGATCCGACTGTGCTCTAACAACACAACTCTTCCTGAAACATCAACACATCAACCATTATAACCATCTCAGACAAAAATACAAATGAAATCATAGCCCTTTATTTTGTTTATTTACATTAACGAATTTTTCTATGGGCCTTGATTACTTTAGGATAACTACCACAGATTCCTAATATAAACAGTTATATTGATGCCTGTACAGTTGTGTTACGAATATGGATAGGTTATTTGTTTATAAGTTGAGTTTGACAGTAGACAATTATCAGCTGGATATTTTTTTCAGAACTTTGAGTCTTTGAAGAAATCTAATCGAATATTTCGCAGAACTAGCACATTAAAATAGAACAAAAAGTATTTGAAGTGAACTAAAACACACAAAATTATTTACAAGAAATCATTCAAACAACAAACTTGAAAGAAGTATATTATTTTTTGATATAGGTACACACACGTCTATTCGCTCTGTATACTCTACTAGAGAACCTTACATGTGAAATTAATATCAAATATTAAATGTTTTTGTTTTGGTTTATAATTTATAATTTTGTATTCGTTTAATATTGTCCTAGATATCTACAAATTTTATTAAGCTAAGTGATAGAGATTTTAACGTGTCTATGATTAGGCCGAATTCTAAAATTTATACAGAATACGAGGAACAAAATCACTTGATGGATTGAGTGGAATGACAAAAAGATAAGTTCGTTAATCTCCTAATGCGGCCGTGACAAATATGCTGAATGTTTACTCAGCAGTAAAGGCGCCTAAAGCTCACTAAACTATGTCATAAAAAGTTTTAAAAAGCTCTCAGTAGATCAAACAAGACGAGTGGTGTCACGCGACAGACGGCACGGTGTAGGGTTTCGGGTGGCGGGTCGCATTCGTCCCGTTTAATAAACACCAGATTGGTGTCAAAAAGAACACTTTTATTATGCCATCAAACCGTAAACCCCGACACTAGTGTTTATTTTTAATAAATCTTCCGCGAAGGCTCCCCGCTACTTTGATCTACCGATTGCAAGTATAGTTTTAACTTTGTAATAAATTCATACTAATGCAATTTGACACAATTGTTTCGCGGTTTACGAAATGGTTAATATTCAGGTTTACGTTTCAATAAAACTCCAGCTGTAATGTTTTGGTGCGGCCTGAATTCTGTTAATGTTATTTTGGTAATGGTGCGTACTGATGTAATTTGCGAAACTGAAACAAATAGTCCAGGCTGAGTTTACCGCTATATTTGTATACCTAGTACTTTGTCCCACGTTGTTTATCACCACCATATCTGGTTTCCAAAAAGGAAACACAGGATATCACTTCATTGATATCAGTGTTATAATGGGTTTATCTAGCTTATCACTAAATCTAACAGGTACATTTTTGTGATATAACGCAATAAATATAAATTGGAAAAGAGCTTTGGATTGCAATTGCTTAATTGGAGAGAAAATCACCTGCTTTCACGCTAATACAGAGAAAGCGTCGGGTGTAGAGGATGCACGAAGAATGCGAATCACGCACGATCCTAACTGTGCGCTTGCGTCGGTTAGGGTTAGTCACTATTTGACCATATATAAAGATAATCAGACAAATTAATTATGTTGGCGACTGTACTATTTCTCGGACAAAACTTATTAATTGTCGTGCTATCAAATCGTGTATGCGGAAAGTAATTATTAAGTATATTAGAACTAAAATAGATACGCTGATATAAATGAGTACTCATTGCGTGTGTGAAGGAGATAATCGGCTGATAAGGCTTTCTCTTTCAATAAATGTGACTTTTAAAGCCTAATGGAAGCCAATAATAGCAGGATTAACTCTTACTCTAGCCCAAAGCGTTATTTATCATCACAAAACCAAACAAGCTAATTATTTAAAAATAAAAAACACGACTGACATCTTACATAGCCTATGTCATTCGGGCTAATGCAAGGAATCTAACAATACCTCTCACATCAAAATCTGTTAAGCCGTTCAGGACTTATGGTGGAATAAAGAAATTACATACATACATACATACATGAACCCTGAAAACATAACACTCCTTTTTTGGTCAGTCGTGTAAAAAAGAGATATAGGAACCAAAATGGAAGCGGATGCAAGCAACCCTCTTGCTGATCTTGAAATCGATTTGGTACAGTCACCTGATGCTGATGTCGATTAATATAATGCGCACACGAATTTGGATCGCGAGAATTGTTGGCCACGTCCTCGTTGCGAGACCCGACCCACATACTGCAAACTCGGGAGAGTACGGAATAGATCACTTCATAAAACGCATAATTATTAAGAACCCCCGTCTTCAGCAATTAGAGCTAAAGCAACAAAAGCCAAGAGATGTAATGATCTACAACTGAACCTTCGCCTTATAGCTAAGAATACTCCTTTTTAAGTATCCTTTCAAAATAAATGAAAAAGGCTCATTCAGTTTGCTCCGATGCCAAAATAGCCGTAGACAGACAAGGAGATAATTTTTGCAGCCTCATTCTAGAGGAAAAAAATATATACATGCATAATGTTTACACACGATGATATGTAATCACTGATGATCAATCACAGAGGTTTTAGGATCCCCAATATAAAGGGTTGCAGTAGTGTCTCTATCTTAGGTAGAGTGGCTTATAAAGATTTTCATCGGGTTAGAGCAATAGGGGACCGGACAAGGTATGAGAATTGTTAAAAATATCTAATTTTATAAAAGAATACATATAATTAAACACATTTTGCGACTTTTCAGCACGAGTTTATTCTCCTGAGCTAATTTATTAGAGTTCAAACTTTTTGGGAAAGTCCATTTTCTACGCGTGACGTCATATGAATGCACGTTTAGTTAGGGGCGTTTTTGTGTCGTCTAAACATCGCTTAAAAATGTGAATTCTTTTTTGCTATATCTTGGGAAATACTTTGGTTATTGATGTAATTATTTTACGAAAGATTTTATTATTGTGAGATATTTCAAAGAAGCATCAAAAAAAAAAGTTGTCCGGTGCTATTGCACTTAGTCCCAAACCTGAAGCATAAGCATGAGTTACACTTCTGTAATTACTTCAAATTTGCACATACTTTGCACAATGAACCTTTAATTAGATGTAGCAGTTGAAACGCTGCACGCCTAGATGCGAATGGCATCAAATGTTTACTTACAAGTATATACAAATTATTCAAGTGCATGTGTTATTTTTCAATCGGGCAAATGGAATAACCTGTACACGTACAGCGTACAATTGTAAAACTTTTATTTTTTTTACTAAGTTCATTAATATTTATGTAAAGATCAGAAAGCCTCATTACAAATATTCGCATTGGGTTATTAATTTGTGTCAAGATCCAAAAGTGCTGCAAAACCTCTTGAAACATCGACGCTAGTAGTTTTTAGCCTAGCTAATTTATTTACACCAGTGTGGCACATCCATGAAGTACTCAAAGGCCTAGAAGTAGAAGATAAACTAAGAGACAGACAAAAAAAAAAAGCCTATATTGATATTGTTTGATAACCCTCTGCCATAATATATCAATGAGAAGCAAGAGAAATTTTAGCCAAAATATTGGACATAGATGGACTGATAATGTTACACAGATAATGATTGATATGAATAAGAATCTTATAATCTCAAAAGGTGCCTGTGTTGTGGTACTTGAAATAACAAACACCTGAACTCCAATCTAAGGGTTTACTCATCTTTATTTACAAACATTGCGATCTGTGCTTACGTTAATGATTAATACGTTTTTAAACGACGATAATTGAAGCATTAACAGTTACCGGGTCAGCCCATAGATCAGTATCCAGCGGCTTTTTGTTTATGATGTTAATTTTTATGAGCCATGATTTGATTTGTTTTTAACAAATTGTTGAAATATTTGCTTCTGTAGATTGCGTCAGTAATCTTTGTTAAATATATTTGTAAGTAACTATATAAAAGTTATATAAATCGTTAAAGATACGCCTTTCGGGATCCTACTTTTCGAGATATTAATACATATCTACCTACGTAGTACCTAGTAAACTGTTTCTTTTTTATTTAGATACGGAATTTTATCTAGTTTTAGAAACCATAATAATTCCATATCTCAAAAGTTTCCAGTTACAATTAATTATGTTAAGGGTAGCATCTCTTCAGCTATGTGTCTGACAATGGCTTCGCAGAATCATTGTAATAGTTAAAAAAATTAAGATCAAGTGTTTTCTGCAGACATTTATCTCGTTTTATAACGTGTAACTGAATATTTTGATATGATTTTAAAAGTTATATGACCCTCAATACTGGTATCATTTTAACGCTGCCTAGGAAGCCAGAGTTGAGCAACAGAAACCTCTTTGACAATATTGGAGACAGGCCAACCACGAAATACGTCAGAAGTGGTCAGAGAAAAATTGCGTATGCTAACCACAAGGAAGGACTTACATTTTATATTGTTTTAACACAGAAAAATAAAAGTGCCAACATATAACGTTCTTTATGTTACTACTGTTTTAACTACAGGATTTTAATAGTAAAGTGTTTGCATGATAGTTATTAGACGGGCGTGGTTCATTGCATATCATCAGACTAAGTATTAAGTAAGAATGCGTACTTTATTTGTGGGTGTCATTCACCGTACCCAGTTAAAATGAAATGCATCGGTTCTTGGCACTAATATTTTACTGGAAAGGAAAACAAAAAGTACGCTAAGTGCTATCCCGATTTCATCGAAATCCGTGTAAGTATAGATTTTGCGAGGTCTCAATTAAACATCTACACATTCAAACACATCCAAATTTTCGCATTTATAACATTAGTCTGATTAGTTGTTATTTGAACATCTACTTATAAAGGTAAAACATTAAATGCTAAAGTTAAGAAATTTCACACATTGCCCTTTAAATTCATTCCGATATTAAAAACTTAAGGTCTATATTTGTATATCTTAAGTAGGATCTTGCTATGAAATTGATAATTTTAGTACCTCTATCGGCGGGCGGAATAGATGGTAATCGGTTGAAATATCGGTACCTCCGGCATGTATGAGTTAGCCGGGCGTGGGTCGGTGCAGTCGCAATGTAAGGAGAGAAGAGAAGATACAACGATACTTTTTGCAATCGGAATTCAGCAACGCAACATCAGCATATGGCGGCATCATGAGTAAGTTTCTCTCTCTATCTTGTAAAAGCACATTCAGATAGTTCCAAAAAAATTTACTCGCAGGTTTGATGTGATATTGTTGTAGGTATATGCCATATTGGCAAAGAAAAGACACCATAGAAAGGTAGGTATGCAATTTTTTAAAGCGGTGCCATAGACTTATAATATACATAGATGGAGCGAATGATTTCAGATAGCTGATTGACGTAACTTTTGTAACTTCATCGTGAAAAGCGGCCTTTTCGAAAGAAACTTTTATAAGAGCTATATCCATTTGCACTCTATTTATTTTGTGATACATTGAATACAAAAACGCGGCCGCCCTTGAGCGGGCGGTCTGTTTATTTGATTGTCGTCTAGCACTTAACGCCGACGTCGATATTGGCTATTTCTGCACGGAACATGAAAAAAATATCTAGATTTCTATACATTTGCAACATTTTATTTATATTGAAACGAGGAGTCATGCTATAGGAGAGCCTAATAGAACTGGGGGAAATGGATTTCTGGATAGTTGCAGTGCCTAATGTGAAACCCGTGTGATACAATAAATTAGATGTCATTATTCGAAGTCATATTTTGTCAATCATATATCTTATTTGAATCATGATGAATGATACAATACCTACTTTATAAGCGAAGAAAATAGTTTCTATCTCATATTAACTCATTTCGGTTATGCGGAGGAGTGTAAGCTTTAGAATGCAAAAGTTTATACGCGGAATATTTATATTATATGAATTATGATTTAGAGTACTTATAACTTAAGGCGAATACTACATACCTACCATGGTAGATATTTATTCAGCGAAAACTTGACAATTAATAAGGCCCACTGTTTTAATTATGTCCAAAAAAGGAGATCAGTAATGGGTTCTCAGTTAACAGATAAATAAAGATATGTTCCTTTTTAGGGTATTGTCAAGTTACTGGTTCTGGGCATCGGGATCGTTTTCGCGATAAAAAGTGAACTCTCTTAATAAGGTCTTATTGTATGAATATTGAAACAGTTGTAGTATGATATACTGGTCTGTCTGTAACTAAAAACTTTTCGAATACGAAGGCGGGAAACGTTTTTCATTCTAAAATCCGACGTCATCAATGTTTTTATTTTTTTCGGGGTTCTTCGCTGCAGCGAAATAATAATGAATCTACAATATAAAAGTCGTTGTCTTTCTTATACATCATTCCTAAGTGAGCATAGTACGATAAAGTAATCAATAAAATTATTACCGACGTACGCAGGTATGCATAACTATACTATAAATTATACAAGTAGGCACCCAAAACTGGTTAAGGTACCTGGATACATTGTACAGCATCCAAACACTTGACTACTTCCCGCTTCATCATTTTTTTGGAATCACTATGACCCGGGGTCAGTGTGATTTATATGCGTGGACAACGCGACCTCTGAACCATCCACACATCATACTTACAGCGTTGGCACCATAGACATATTGGTTGATTCTAAAATATGAATATCATATTCACAAAAACGTCATAAAACTATACTTCAATACGACAATGTATACATTGTACAAGTAGAACTAGATATAGTTTTAATACTACCTATCTCTGTAATATTTTGGGGCACTGTCTTATTGTCTGGGCACTTCGACCAGATTGCAGACCTTCTAAAAAGGGAGATATTAAGAGCACTCATAACCGGAGAGCATGTATGAAGAAAGTGATCAGTGTAGAGGAAGCAAGAGAGATCTGTACGGATCATAGCAAGTGGAAAAAGGCGTGATAATATAGTATGTATGTATGTACTGTCTTATTATAAGTTAGATTTTTCCTTTAGAGAAAATTATACAGAGGCTATGGAATGGTTGCTTATGAATGATTCTATTGTAATTTGCCTTCGAAAGCTATACAGGCAGGATACGCAAAAGGGTGATGACATCGTATTTCTTCCCGCAATCTTCTGGCAGATAAATTAAACCTTAGAGTATGTTGTTGTTACCGAGGGCTATTGTTTTAGTCTATATTTAGTACCTTGTCTATTTTGTTACGTATGATACGTTGACCCTATTGATACAGGAAGTACATACTAAACACGCAGTCAATCCATAATTGCCAGTGGACGTCCGTCGCCTGATCTGTCTGACTGACACAGTCAGTCTAAACTCCATTTATTCTTACCAGTCCTATCATTTAAACAATCTACCATGTCTTTTTATGATTTTACAAGAATATAAATTAAAATAGCCTTTTTAGGAAATTACTTTCGTGGTTAATAAATGTTTTACTTTAGAATGTTTAGGTTTGAACTAATATTTTATTTATTTTCAACAAAATTCAACAAAAAGTACTGTGAAGATTGTTTACATGATAGGACTGGTAAGAATAAATGGATTTTACAGACTTTCACGATTTTATCACGGGCTGGAAACTAAATTTACGTAGGTACCGTCAATAACGCTTCAGCCTTCCCAAATTTATTGTTCAATGACGCCTTTTATTGCTGCATAGAGATCCATAGTATAATCATGACTGTGCTTAGGTACTGTTTGGGAGAGGGGCCTATGTCCAAGGGTGGACTGCTAAAGGCTAATGATGATGAGTACTGGTTAAATATAGCTATCCTATGCTAACACTAGCAATAGATAACGGTATCCACTACAGTTCTTCTTCTTTAAATGTTTTGTAGGAAAATTAAAAAATATATATATAGGTACTTACATAAGACATGTAATTTTTGCTGTTAGTGTATATATTTAACATAATTGGATTATAAATAACTTCATAAAAGCTTTATTTCATGAACAAATAGTAGTTAAAAATATTGGATAAGTAAGTATTGGAATTATTATTATATTACATCCCACAAATCCTTCGTCCTTCGCTCAAGTCAATATTTCCGTTTGACCAAAACTTCCGGCGTTGTTGCGTATCGTGATATCGAATTCGTATTATTTGGGAAAATTGATATAAGTATGTTTTACGTCACTAGATACGCCACCGGAGTAAATTATATACTTAGGTATACCTATATATTTGTTATTTTATTGTCATTTTTCTATTCCATTTTACGAGATTAACTTATTATAAAAAGAGAGAATATCAGTCACAGAAACTGTCCACTGAAACGAATGCTCTTTTTTGACTTAACAACAACGGATAAGAGGTGAAACGTTCATTAAAATAGTGGTAACGAACTACACACGAGAGAGCACCGCAGCGAAGACAATCGCGCTCTGAAGACGGCCTTATCTTCGGTTTTATCTCGGGAACGTGACCCTGCTATCGCTCGTGCCGCCCAGACCAACGCAAATAATACCCACTTTATTTTACTCTTTACTGACTGTACCGAAATATTAAGGGGGTGCCTTTTGAGGAACTGTCACATTTTTGACGCAGCCTAAGCTGGGCTTATGTTTTATTTTCTTCAAAAAACTCTACAAAATACAAAAAGTTGATGCATATAATATGACAATTGTCATCGACCCTTTTGAAGCATAAACTACGACATTAAAAAACTTTTACTAGATAATTATAGTGTACTATAGCTTTTGCCCGCGGCTTCGTCCGCGTGAATTTCCCACTGAATCAATCCTTTTTCCGAGACGAAAGGTACTCTTATGTCCTATTCTCAGTGTCACAGAACCAATATAGGTACGTTGTCATGTCAGTGCTTCTAACTGCAAACTTTCGGAAAGGTCGGTTAAGTAGATAAAGCTTGAACAGGTAACAAACAAATTATCATTATTATTAATCAAGTCTAGACTAGAAAATCTTATGAAAACTCCAATGTCACTCAAACTTTGCTCAAACTCAGTTCGTACTAAGATTAGAACATTTTATGTTATTCGCTAATTTCTTACTTCAGTTTTCTAAATTCGATTTTAAATTTTTTCGTTCACTGCCCTATGGTTCATTTATTCATAATTGTACTATTATGTAAACAATCTTAACTGTACTTTTTGTTGAATTTTGTTCAAAATAAATCAAATATTAGTTCAAACCTAAACATTCTAAAGTAAAACATTTATTAACCACGAAAGTAATTTCCTAAAAAGTCTATTTTAATTTATATTATTGTAAAATCATACAAAGACATGGTAAAATTGTTTACATAATAGGACAATTTTGAATAAATGGACTTTACGTGGTCCACCTGCGAAGTTCTTGCTCTACATTTTGTTTTCTATTAAATTTAATATTTGCCTTCAATTAATTTATCTACTCAGTTTTGTTACAAGCGCGTCCTGTTAATATAGAAATGCCGATCTGTAGTGTGGTGTGATTGTTTATGAAGCCCAGTTGGACCACCTTGTCCGTGTTATTAATTGATCTTTCGATAACCAACCGTTGGAGATTTACGAGAATGTAATGATAAGTCTGGATTCGAAGAAAGTCCCGCGCTCCGCGGTATGAGTAATAATATTCGTTTATTTCCTCGATATTTTTGTTTCAACGGGGCAGAGGTCAACTATGGTACGTGATAACAGTATTTTTAGGGATATGTTTACAAACTTATAGATTGAACTAGCTGGCGCCCGCGGCTTTGCTCGCGGTAATCCTTTCTTAGCGGATGCCTACGTCATAACATCTACCTGCATGCCAAATTTCAGCCCGATCCGTCCAGTGGTTTGGGCTGTGCGTTGATAGATCACTTTGTCAGTCAGTCAGTCACGTTTGAGTTATATGCTTTTGCTCGTTTAAAAATAAAGAACATTCATACAAACATCCTATTTTATCCTTTAAATATGATTTGATGATTTGCCACCATACCTTGCAAACAGATTAGTACCTTAGGTAGGTGACTGACTGACCTATTTACAGAGTTTGTAACGGTTAAAACTTTTTTGTTTCTCTTAACCCTTGGCATGCCTGGTGGATTAGAGTCACGTTGTATGCCTGGTGGGTCTGAGGGACCCGAATTTATTTATTTATTTTTTACATATATTTATCATGTAAAAATATGGTATTGCATTTATTTAGCAAGTATATTTATTATACTTGTGGAAGAAAATAAAAAATACGAATTTGTATGTATTTAAGTTATTTATTAATTAAACAAACGTATAACTTTTTAAACTTGACTAAAAATAGACTTTGGAGTTTTTAATCAAAATCTTACAACTAACTACATAAATCTTAAGATCAAAATGTTTAAATAAGGCACCTTAAAAATTCTCTCAAGTTTTCCAACACCAAAAATATAACTAAACAGTAGCTTTTGATAATTATCACTATTGAGATAATCGACAATTTTCAATTTTTACTTACCAACAAAAGTCACGCCGTATGCCTGGTAGGGTCCTTCAGACCCGCGCGCACTTTGAACGCGTGTTACTCAAACATGGGCTTGCAACGAACAGCGGGAGGGGTGGTCAACTGACCTGCAGTCTATTTCAGGAAGCTATAGTGAGGCGCAATGCAAAAAACTAACAAAATAAAAAGTTATCGACATTTTTATGAAACCGTGGGTCTGTCAGACCCACCAGGCATGCGAAGGGTTAATTACAGTTAAAACTTTTTGCAAGTTTTTGTTTAAATTGTGAAAAAAATATGTTTATTTGTTTAGGTCAAATTTTTCATTTTGTACAAACTTATTTGATACAACGATGTCTCGTACATTTTATACTTAAAACATCCGATTTGGTTCCAAAATAATAGATATATAATTTACAGCAAATTTTGGTAGAAAATGTACACAATCGGATATTGAATCGGAGTGTACCATTACCCATTACCTAAATACTTAAAAATGAACTTTATTAGTAATATCATAAAGGGCAATTTTTTAATAATTTTTTAATTTTTTTATTTTTTGATAATTTTTTATTTTTTAATTTTTTAATTTTTTGATAAGAGTTTCATTGGTTAAAATTTTAAATTGCCATATATCTTATGAGGCTTGGGAATTTGCTTCTCTTCCAATTCGCTTTGGGGGCATTGGAGTCCGCAAGGCTTCTTCTGTGGCCCTCCCTGCATTTCTTTCTTCCGTTCACGCTTCATCCTCATTGTGCGGTAATGTCCTTGGCCCAAATATGGGTTCCGCTGAGGTGTGTGGTTTGAGCGAGGCTAGAGAGGCATGGAGATCATATGGATTAGTTGACTTGCCATTGAACCTTTGCTCTCAGAGATCATGGGATGGTCCGCTTTGCAAAATGATCCAGCAAAGGGTGATTGCTCAGTGTGACAATGTAGCAGATCGTTCTCGTTTGCTAGCTTTGTCAGAAAGGGAATCGGGCTACTGGTTACAGGCACTGCCGTCCTCTCATATAGGCACATTATTGGATAATTGCACATTTACTTTGGCTTTTGGATTAAGATTGGGTGCCAGCATTAATCAACCCCATATGTGCAACTGTGGTACTATGGTGGACAGCCTAGGTCATCATGGTCTCTCTTGTGTGAGGAGTGCGGGCCGAATTCCGCGTCATGCGTCGTTGAACGATATTATCCGTAGGGCTTTGGCCACGGTCGGTGTTCCGTCGATTTTGGAACCGAACGGAATCATTCGCACTGACGGCAAACGCCCGGACGGTTTATCTTTAGTCCCGTGGTATTTGGGCAAGTCTCTTGTTTGGGACGCCACGTGTGTGGATACTTTGGCACCCTCGCACTTGTCTTCCACTTCAGTTCACGGTGGCGCGGCTGCTTGCACTGCTGAGTTAGGTAAAAAGCGGAAATACGCGGGTCTGGTTGACAGTTATAACTTTTTGCCATTCGCAGTAGAGACAATGGGTCCCTGGGGCCCTGAGGCTAAAAAATTTTTACATCAAGTCTCAACGCGTCTCATCGAGGCAACTGGAGACCCAAGAGCTGGCGTCTTTTTTGCTCAGCGCATAAGCCTCGCAGTTCAGCGGGGTAATGCGGCGAGTATCCTGGGCACACTGCCTCGGTGCGGCGCGTTCGAGGAGATTTTTTATTTGTAAACGTAATAATAATATTGCTATGTGTGAAAAAATAAAGACGGTTCATATTTAGGAAATATTTGGGAACTGGTTTTGTCAAGTGGCCGTTTTAGACCCCCAGAGTAACTACTTTAAAAATAAATTAAAGTGACGCATCGCACTCGTCCGGACATACGCAGTTCCTATTACAAGAGGGGACTATGTCGGAACTGATATAGTCCAAGAGCCAATGGATGATTTCCACGTTTAATTTATTTAGGTAAATCAGTTTCCTGCTATTTATTTATTACATCACTGGGGCTAGTTATATTTTGTATTTAAAAGTTATGTGACTTTGATTAACATCCAAATCGTGTATGTAATTTTGTCAAAATCAGTTCAGCTTGATGCATGGCATAATTGTTACTGGATCACAATTATTCAAACATTGGCTTCTAAAAATATTGTTGAAGTAAAATTTACTGAAAAGCTAATTCAATTTAAGCCATTTCACAACCCACAAGCCCGATCTTGCTAATGTCACCCTCAACGACACAAACCCGATTACCCTCACCATCCAATATAAAATCCAATATCCGTTATAAAATGTAGATTTCTTTTATTAGTCGCAAATAAAAGAAATCTACATTTGAATTTTTCAATCATACCTACGCATAATTGATCTTTGAACAGCAACATCTTTTATTCCCATTCCGATTTTTTGAAAAACTTCCCGCCCTGCTCTGTAAGGGCTTTAGGTAAAAACTTATAAACCTGCCGGAACAAACAAAATCGGTAAGACGATCGGGTAATATTTAAATGCATTTATTAAAAAATATATATTATTCACAACAAGCTTCGTCAAAATGAAAATAATTTTAATAAAAATAAAAGTAAAGTATAATATTTTAATACATTACATAAATATTATATTACTAGCTTTTGCTCGCGACTTTGCCCGAAATTTCAGGAAGATTGGTTCAGTAAATAAAACGTGTTTTATTATAATTTTTAATTTTTACCTTTTCAGGGTAACAAACAAATAAACTCACTTTCGCATTTATAAATATTAGTTAGGATTAGTAGTATAGTAATTTTTGTGCGAATAAATAAATTTAATATTATATTATACTATCTGTCGCCCGCGGCTTCGCCCGCGTGAGTTTCGCTTAGATGAAAAATCTTTTTGTGTTCCAAACTGTTTCAGATGTTTCGGATTTTCGATTTTTATACGTCTACAGAAAATGTTCATCAGATTAATCAAGTTTTGCTAAGGCGCCATTTCCATATATGTTATAGTGTAGCTGGTCTCTTGGAGCTTTTCATCAGATGTTCCATATCTTCAATTTTTATACGTCAGCAGAAAATGCTCATCAGGTTGAACGACTTTTACTATTGCGCCATTTCCATATATGTTATAGTGTAGCTGGTCTCTTGCAGTTCTTCATCAGATGTTCCAGATCCTCAATTTTTATACGTCAGCAGAAAATGCTCATCAGGTTGAACGAATTTTGTTAAGGGACCATTTCCTTCTTATAATTTATATATTTCTTATATAAGTATTCTATATTTCTTATAGTTTAACTGTTCTGTTTTGGTTCTTCATCAGGTGTTCCAGTTTTCAAAATCAATTATAGCCTAAATGTTGCCTAGGCTTAATAGCTACACAACAAAAAAGTTTCATTCAAATCGGTTCAGTACTTTCGGAGATTAGCGTGATCATACATACAGACAGACAGACAAGAAAATCCAAAAAAAATTTTTTGCTTGCTATTATTCTTTTTAAGTGCCCTCTATCCATTTCAGTCAAAAATACTAAATGTACAGACAAAATATTTTTACTGTTTTATTATATGTATAGATGACAACAAATGAACGAAGAAGTTTTACAGCTGGATCTCACTCTAATAATATTGGAAATCGGATCGAAAAGAAAAAAAGGAAAATGAATTTTTTTTTCAATAAACTTTTAGTAGACTTCACTCATAATCGTAAAATAATAAAATAAGCACATTTAATCCAACAGACCGTATTTTGGAAATTTACGAAGATAATTTGACTCAAAAATAAAGGTAATTTTCATCTTTAATGTTATATAAAACCCCATTAGATATATAAGGTCGAGATTACATTTTAAAGCATATACCTATTCGTATTTTATTGAAACAAAATCTTCAGTATTTTATTTTCCTTTAAGGCTGGCTGAGCTCCCTTTATGCTTAATCGGTTCTTCGAAGACATAGAGCAATATTTTACGTGAGCAGAACGAAATATTTTGTTAAGTAATTACACGAAGTTTAAAAATAGTACATTACGAAACAAGTGTGCAAAGTTGGTCATTACTCACAAGAGGCGATAATGGCGCGCGAGCCGAAGGCGAGCGGGCTAATAAAGCCGAGTGTGCGTAATGACCAAATGCACACGTGTATCGTACGACGTTTTTTAACACACTTGTGAGTAAAAAAAAACTAATGTGATCCTAACTAACATCTAATTATCGGAAAACGATTGCGCCCTTTTGTCATTCCTCCACTTTCTAAAACATTCGTATGCCGCCAAATACTTACGTTTGATTTTGGAGGCAATAAACTATTAGGTACTTACATTACGCGCCCCGTTAATGATTTCAGGTGGAGTTAAATTTACATATTCTTCCATTTTATTAAATATTTAATATGCTAACACGGCGAAAATCAGAAAATGTACCTAACAAACACAACATAATAAATATAGTCTTGTTTTTTATTCGCGTGCCGCCGCCCGCCGCGCGCCTCTCCGCGCGGTGCACGCTGCGGATGGTATATCGCCATACAGCCAGTGTGCTTGGCTGTATAAAAATCATTATCTTTGCTTATTTAAAAACTGTTGTAATTTTCCCTATTTGATCATATATGTATTATGCGGCTAAATTAAAAATGCTTTGTGGAATTCATAACACGCATTAGTTTTCTATCTTTTGTATAGCGCAGTATGGTAATTTTTATTTCCAAACACCTCCGTAATATATTCGTAATACCTTCGTAATATATGGCATTATGGGCCTAAATTCGATGTAATAAGACCCACTTTACGAGCAAGTGTGTTGAAAAAATATATCCGTAATTTATTACAATATAAGAGGACTTGTATAGTATAAGTGGAACATTTTCAGGCTTTTTAATACACTTTATAAAGAAGTGCACCTTTTATAAATAAATTACATACATACATACATTGAATCACTTCTTTATCCCTTACGGGGTAGACAGAGGCCACGCTTAGCTGAATAGATAAATTATAGCTTTAAAAAATAATGCTTGTCATTCTGTAATAAAGAGATCATCTTTATTCTACTAAAAGCTCGTTGGGCTCGTTTCGGGCACCGACGACTTTTTGTAAACAAGTTAGTCGCGGTTCGGACGTTCATTAAAATTAAATAAAAATATGCCTTCATCACAGTCGCGTTTCGGGTGTCATGGCAATGGTTGGACGCACGAAACGCAACTGAGGTGAAGCAATTTTTTATCATGAACATGTGTAGGGCACTTTACCTACGCATGGTTCTGCGCATGTCATATGTTATCAGAACTCATGTAGAGCCAAACTTCAAAACTCTACACGCCCTAACTCTACAAGACCTAACTTTACAAACTCTACATCTAAGATGTAACTTGGCGGTGTCGCTACCGTCACATGGGATGTAAGGTGCACAATTTATCTTTTCTGTAGTTCCTTGTCAACAAATCGGCCAAGCCACATATTATGATTTTTGACTTATGTCCGTAGTTTGTGAAGTTAGGGCTTGTAGAGTTAGAACCTTACCTACATGATATCTAAAACTGTTTCACAGTGCGATCCATAAGGCATATCGTCTTGGCATCATTAAGGATAAAAATGTTTTTGGTGGGATATACGTTATAAATTTAAAATTAATTTTATACTTACAGTTTACCCCTCTAACTTTATAGTCACTATAGAACGAAGTTACGAACATTAATTACAAATTAATAGGGCTCCCGGGTACCTGGTTATAGTGCAAATCATTGTAGGAACCAACCAACTATGTAGGAAAATTATGTATTGTAAAACATGGTGATAGGTATTGATAAATAATTTATTTACGATTAATTTATCAATACGTATCACTAGAATTATTGTGTATCATTCCACGAAGCTACGTGTCAACAAGAGAAATAATAATAAGAAAAAAATATTAACACTTTCTATTATTCTTGTGTCTTTTGTGCGTTCAAGACCATGTATAACCTGGGTCTGCAGGCCATAATTATACCCCATGCGAAGCTGAGGCGAATCGCTAGTAATAAACGAAACCGTATCGGCGACTTCAATCGCGTAAAGTTCGCCATCTCCAGAAAGCTCCGATATGAGGGCCAAAGGTCAGTATTGCTTATTCCAAACTTGAATGGCGGCTGCCACCTATTATTACTTAATTAGGTAACATTATCGCCCAAAGTACAAAACAAGCAGTTGTGGGATTTTTGTTCTAACAATATTGTTTACTTCACATTAGTTCATTACTTTTATCATCTTTCCTGTGAGTGAAGTATCTAAGTTAGGGAAAATTTGTGAGTTAATGAGATGAGTCTAACACATTTTAACCTATTATAATTATGTGTAATCTATGGGAGAGACAGTGTCCTGTATATAAATAAGAAAATACATGACTATTTCACTGAACTTATCTTTTCAAGCTTTTTGACCTGACCAAAAAGGAGTGTTATGTTTTTAGGGTTCATGTATGTAAGTGTATGTATGTAAATTTCTTTATTCCACCGTAAGTCCTGAACGGCTTAACAGATTTTGATGTGAGAGGTATTATTAGATTCCTTGCATTCCTCCGAGTGACACAGGCTATGTAAGTTGTCAGTCGTGTTTTTTTATTTTTAAATAATTAGCTTGTTTTACCTACTAAGTTATATCACATTTATCGTAAAATTAGACCCTAACGTCTAAATTTCTTATGACAGATGTGAAATATTTGGAATTTGAAAAATTTTCATTTCTTAATTTTACTATGACCTTTTTTTGCTTTAGAGGCAGCATTAATTTGCACTCCAGGTTTCGCGCATGTGGTTTAACTACTAAGTATCTTCCTAGCAAATACCATGGTCTAATAGGTCTGTCATTAAAGTGTAATTAATGATAATAAAATTCTCTACATAAATACTGCGTAAACACACGTAAGTACATGCGTGGCTATGCATCGGTAAAATTCTATCGCAAGGCAAAAATGTCCACTTATTATGTACCTATTTCGTAAGTTTGTAAAGCGTAAACTTTGTTCAATAAGTTCCGAATGTGCAATAAAATAAATATGATTCTTTACGATGACATAATTTCATTACGAGCGATTCCGGAGAATGGGTTTTCCATTTTACTTGGCGATTTAAATGTCTTTTATTGCGTCTTCGGCTTACATTGACACGGCATCTTCGTAAATTACGACATATTTTTAACATGCATAGATAAAAATAGGTAAATGCAAACTTATTTCTCTGGAGTGGACGTTTTAATAAATACGAGTGGAGCTAAATTATTTAAGTACACACTTCAAATCTAATTTATGATGTAGGTAGGTTATCCTTACTTCCTAAGTCTAACTTTTTATTGAAAATCTGAATACGGTAAAGACAATCAATAAAAACTTGGACACCTTTGATGAAGTCATTCATACGGTCTTGTAATAAAAACAGCTTTTGCCCGCGGCATCGCCCGCGGAATTTCCCACGGGAACAGTGATTTTTCCCGGGATGAAAGGTACCCTATGTCCTTCTCAGTATTTCTAACTATGTATATGCGAAATTTTAGGAAGATTGGTTCAGTGGATAAAATTTGAACAGGTAACAAACAAATTCACTTTCGCATTTATATTTTTAGTTCTAATTATAATTAGGATTCCATATCATTTCAAATACTTTAAATATAGTTGACAAACATTCAATTTTAAATTAAAAAGATTTTCAAATCGAAAACTAAGCAATTGATTTCCTGGACATTTAAATGTACACAGTCAATAAATTAGGCGCTCTATCAATATAATTAATGATGATATTAATTATGTTTACCGCCCAAACCCACGCATTCCTTGTCCGTGTGAAACATAGTTTATCTTGTATACCTACCTTATCTGACAATGAGATAATTACAGGACCACCTTTATTAACAACATAAAGTGATCTTATAAGGGTTTCGTTTTTGCCTTTTGAGGTTTTGAACCCTAAAAACCACAGAACATATAAAAG
>JAEMBS010000244.1:0-37835 GCA_018467065.1 Ephestia elutella | reverse complement strand
ACCTCTGACTGACCCGACGATATTGACTTACCACCTTATGGTAAAACGTGTACGAAACCATAGCGCGTTCTAATTTCGAACAGCGCCATCTAGTGCCGTTAGTAGTAAACTGTCAGAGTACTTACAATTTTATTTTCCCTAAGCGAATATATTTTTTAACAGATTATACTTTACATATATCTAATCTATCAATTTCATATGATTTTTTATTGCTGTAAGATATAAGAGTATGTTGTAAAGTGACTTCTTTGGAGAAAATGCAGCCGACATCTTGCAGTTTCGAAGCGATCGTCAAACCGCAAAATGTTATTAGATAAATAGTATGTTTTCACGGTAGATAAGAATCTCAACAAGAAAAAAACAAAATGTAATAGGAAGAAATGTAAATAGAATTGGAAATTTTTTATAAGTTTTCCTTGTGGCTTTCTCCGCAAACGAGAGCTATGAATTTTGGTTACGAGCCTGAGGTCGAGGGAAAAGGTTTCGTCTCTTTAGTCCTGTCCTGCTAATATAGCTTAAGCTGTTTGAAAGCACTAATCTCCTAAAATATCAGTCCAACAGCAAAAATTCTCTCTAAATATGATGACCATATAGTCATGAGGTAGATTATCAAGAACACAGATAAACCCTACAAGGTTTTAGCAGTTGGGTAGTACCTTTTGTATGTGTATTGATGCTGGTGGTTTTTATCTTTCAATCTATCTATCTGGTGACACCAGTGTGAAGTGGTGGAAGCAAATGATTTTAAAAATCACAAAATTCTTCATTGAGATTTTTTTAAACTCAGGCCTTAGCTCACAGCTAATTTAATTTTAAACATTAGTGCTTCGGAATGTCTGTACCATACCAGAATGTGGATATTAACAATTGAATAACCCGCAAAATCAAGTAAACCATTAAATAGATACTGAAAATTCAATAAAAGAAAAGTTTTGCTAAGGCGCCATTTCCATATATATGTTATAGTGTAGCTGGTCTCTTGGAGCTTTTCATCAGATGTTCTAGATCTTCAATTTTTATACGTCAGCAGAAAATGCTCATTAAGTTGAACGACTTTTACTAAGGCGCCATTTCCATATATGTTATAGTGTATCTGGTCTCTTGCAGTTCTTCATCAGATGTTCCAAATCTTCAATTTTTATACGTCAGCAGAAAATGTTCATCAGGTTGAACGACTTTTGTTAAGGCACAACATAAATTTCGTCTTCAGCAATTTCTCAATTGGTTGCCTGGAAGAAATTGCTGTCAGCGATAAGGCCGCCTTTTGCGCATCTTCCTTTCTTTTTTTTTAGTTGTAAGTTACTTTATGTATCTTAAAATGTAATTTCTTGTGTGTGAATAAAGAATTGTTGTATTGTATTGTATTGTTAAGGCACCATTTCCATATTTCTTATAGTTTAGCTGTTCTGTTATGGTTCTTCATCAGTTGACATTACCATGACAGTGATAGACAACACAACATTTTTTTTGACATTCACGAATTCGTCCGTTTGAGGTTTGTCCATATTGCTTCTGGGTTGTGTTCGTTATCAGGGGAAATAGAACAAAAAGAAATGGGTTTTTGCTCTCCTTTTATGTAAATCACTCCCGTGTGTAAAGTAATTTGCTCTTTTATAAAGTGCATTGCCTGTATATAGAAGATGATTATTTTAAATTTAGAAGATTTACTTTTTTTAAATATGAAAACAAAAATTATATTCGGATTAGGACTTCCTATTTTTATTTTAAAATAAAATTCACGTTTGAAATAAGAAATCGAAAAAAATGTTAAGCCGACTGAGGCGTGGCGCTCGACCGCCACAAACAGGTTTATGCTTCCATCTTGTGAATGTGTCTCACCTCACTGCGCCATCTATCGTAAGGTTTATTGTTTGATAGAGAAAATGTAGTATTAAATTTTAACAATTAATAATCCATACTAATATTATAAATGCGAAAGTTTGGATGTGAGTTTGTGAGTTTGTGAGTTTGTGAGGATGTTTGTTACTCAATCACGCAAAATCTACTGGACGGATTTCGATGAAATTTGGTACAGAGGTAGATAATGACCTGGAATAGCACATAGGCTACTTTTTATCCCGGGAAAAAGCACTTTTACCGTGGGAAATTCACGCGAGAAGCCGCGGGCAAAAGCTAGTATGTTAATATATTTTTTGTTAGATTTGCTTAAATAATAAGATCCTATCGACCGAGAGACATTTCGCGTGTAGCAGTTCTTTCCAATACGGAAACTAAACTTAAAAGCAGCTTGAAGTATCATGACCTTCAATTGGGTATACATTTTACGATTACAAATTTTCTTTTTGTCTTTGAAATAAAATCCTTTACTGGCTCAGGAACCTTCATAACGAGTTTCCTGCAAAACAACCTCAAGACGAATCAGTTAGAAATCAACACTGATATCAGAACATTTCGAACCACTGCCAAATTGAAAGAGCCACGAGGTCAATGACAACAAACAATAAATAGAACAAACACATTCTTACATTTATAATATTACTATGGAAGTATCGATTGTTGTAAACAATTTTTGTCAAACAAAATAAATCTGCGAGGAAAGAGAAATGTGCACGGAATACTTATAGAAGTATACGTTACTAATAGATCAGATTTATGTATGCTAAGTACACAACATAATTTCTTAACTTAAGTAGTTAAACACTCATTATTTTCTACATTATCTTCTACAAACGGCTTAGTTCTATTTTTACGTCTATGCTATACAGTCAATTGCAGAGAAACCTGACCCCCTGAGATAAGAGTCTGTGTGATAGAGGTCAGATCTCTACATCTGATTTTAGTGCATCACGCAAGAACTACTGAATGAAATTGGATGTGGTTTTCACGTATTTCAGTTGTATTGTCAAAATCAAAATCTGGCATAGATAAGCCGAGGGATAATAAAAACATAAGCTGTAAAAAAGTGAATTGCGTGCGTTCGCAGCAGGTTGCCACCGAGCGTAACCCGTCTCAGGCGGATTATTATCGCGGATCCGACCCAAAAATCCCTCTCACGGTTTTCCGGAAACCGGAACGCTCGCGTCGCAGTTTCGGACATTTGGTTTATGCACTCGGCCGAGCGGCCGGTGGTGCGAAGCTACCATCCGCGGGATTATGCCTGAACGCCTCTAAGGCCGAAGCCAGCCTAGCCGAATCCGGCAAGGATATGCTCACTGTGGAGCCCCGAGAGTCGGGAGGCTCTAAACAATGTGACTTTACTAGTCGCGCTTCACTTCGTGAGGTGCGACGTCGAAGCCCATTTGGATCGCGGAGATCGGTGCATACGGTTTAACACGTGCGCCACGGCTCCGAAGGTCCGAATCTACCTCAGTTCGATGTCGGGGCTCGGAATAGTCTGTAGACGACTTCCGTTCCTGGCGGGGTGTTGTGCTCGGTAGCTGTTGCGATATTTTGGAGAATCGTTTGCCAAAGCTGCAGCCATCGTAATTACGTCGAAAATAAACACTACTTTTACATCACAGTTTTACGTGAACATTTGACAAACTATCGCGAAACATTATTTCATTTTCGTCAGCAATTTATGAGAATAAAGCGAGGGTGTTATGTTATATGATTATTTTATTTATTAAATTGTTTATTTAACCCATAGAAATAAATCATTTAACCTTTATTGTACAAAATACAAAAGTAATTAGGAGCATAGGTTTTTTTTCTGAACATTCATTATTTTTTTTCATTCCCGTTTGAAATCGCAAAATATGAATAAACTTTAGTACGTATAATTTTGATTATTTTACGACTGAAAGAGTCGGTGGATCAAAATCAAAATTATTTATTGAAACTTGGTCTTCCAAGAAGGCTCTTTTTCACGTCAAAAACTAATTATTTAATCATAGTAGATATATAATGTCTCAAAGCTACAAACTACTAGCATTTCGGAACGACCACTGCTGATCCAAGTATTAGTGATATGAATTTCAATAGGCTAAGGCAAAAATAGATGTTTAGTCTCGTATTATATTATCATTTATTTAATTAAAATGGACGTTCTAAGCACATGGAAAAGAAAAGTAGTGTCCATTATGGACCATTACGTGAAAAGTGGATCTAAATTCACACATAAAATTTGCTGGCTGTGTGGATGTTGGTTACACAATCACGCAATACGTACTGGATGAAATTTGGTAGAAAGGTAGAATTAAAACTAGAATAGTTTATAGGACATTTTTCCCAAAGTTCCTACAGGAGCAAAAGACCCATCAGGTTAAACGACTTTTGCTAAGGCGCCATTTCCATATATGTAATAGTGTAGCTGGTCCCTTGGAATTCTTCATCAGGTGTTCCAGTTTTCAAAATTACTTATAGCCTATATGTTGCCCAGGCTTAATAGCTATACAACAAAAAAAGAATTTTTTTTTTAATTTTAAGGAATGATTTTTTTTTCTATGTCTATGTAAAGAAATTTTCGGGTGCAGGAAATTTATCGGCAGCACATCGCTAGATATGACCACAGTAAATACAATATAATACTGCTTAAAACACAAGTATAATTTTTTGAACTAAAGAAAATTTGACCAATGTCCTTTGACAAAAATTATTTGGACACACCAAAGAAATAAAAAATAAAAGAAAGGAAAATTAACAACAGGAAAGGAATATTAACAGGTAAAATAAGAAATACCTGAATTTGCTTGTTATTTTAAAAAGAAAATTAAATGAGTGAAAGAAATGGATGAAATGATGTATAAAAATTCCAAATCAAAACCGAAACAAAAATTATCCCGACAAAAGGGGGGCCTTTAGAATTTAGAGGAACGTCTAAAGTACCACAGGCTAAGTTAAAGAAAACAGGATTTAAAATAAAAAAGGTAATACTCCCCGACGCCGACTTATCTGCCTGCCGCTGTGTGGGAATGTGTGCTCCAGGCCGAACATCTTCACGAAAAGCTACACCGAGTTTAGATAAAAGGGAAACATCAATTAATGGCTTAGTAGTTGATTCGCACGAAATTCATTCGCCCGAACATGCGAAACGTCCACTTTCAATAATAATATTTTAGTAGGCGTTTCGCACGGATGAATTTTAATCGCGTGCGAACCGACCCTCTCAAAAATTAGTAGTACGCCTTTCGCACATACCCATTTTTTATGGAAAAGTTTTAACAAAAAGTTACATTCGCGCACAAAATCATTTCGTTTAGAATTATTAATTCTTACTTCTAATAAAGGTAAGAAATAAAATGCTTCTTTTTATAAAAAGTTACATTGTACTTACACATTACAGTTTGGGTAACTAAAAACATAACTACAACTAAAATCACAATTAGAAATCACAGTTATAACAATTTGTAATCAAATAGAATGGCATCTTTATAATTATGTAACAAGTTATTCTTTTAATTTAAATTTTACCTTATATCAACATATTTCTTATAGGTATATACTTTGTTTATCAACAATACAAACGATTCCCTCATTCGTGATGTTCACGTTTTGATATGAATTATTGACCTTATATTTATGTGAGTGCCATGAAAATGTGGCATATTTTAATATTAATATTATAATATTTTGTACACAACTGTACCTTGATTTTTTTATTCGCACATTTCGTTAAGTGGGCGAATCGCATACTACTAGTTCTTGAAGAGGTCGGTTCGCACGCGATTAAAATTCATCCGTGCGAAACGCATACTAAAAATATTATTATTGAAAGTGGACGTTTCGCACGTTCGGGCGAATGAATTTCGTGCGAATCAACTACTAAGCCCAATTAATGAATGATTTTTCTTTAATGTTATTTTATCAATGAGATATCTGCGCAAAAAAGGATAGACTATCTCTTCCCCGATTATGATCATTGATAATCGAGGTCTCTTTTTTCATACTAGGCGAAAATCGGAAAATGTACCTAACAAACACAACATCTATACATATAATAAAACAGTAAAAATATTTTGTCTGTACATTTAGTATTTTTGACTAAAATGGATAGAGGGACTTAAAAAGAACAATAGAAAGCAAAAAAAATTTTTGGAATTTCTTGTCTGTCTGTCTGTCTGTCTGTCTGTATGTATGTATGCGTTTCACGCTAAAATTACTGGACGGATTTGAATGAAACTTTTTTTGTTGTATAGCTTTTAACCCTGAGCAACATATAGGCTATAATTGATTTTGAAAACTGGAACACCTGATGAAGAACCTTAACAGAACAGCTAAACTATAAGAAATATGGAAATGGTGCCTTAACAAAAGTCGTTCAACCTGATGAGCATTTTTCGCTGACGTATAAAAATTGAAGATCTGGAACATCTGATGAAGAACTGCAAGAGACCAGCTACACGTAAAGTACATTCTGTTTTGAAGAGCCAAGTAAACATTTTATTTATTTAAGTCAGACGTCTAAGCCATGTAAAAGAGTCTTACCGCCTTATTCCAAAACGCTAAATACTAGGTTTTTACGTAGGTAGTATTTAGACAAATGACTGCTTGCTTTCTTGATTTCATTGTACTAAATAAAAGCAAATACTTTATAAACTCTAGCGAGTTAGAGTTTATATAGTATTTGATAAAACCTAGAGATGGGCTGATTAATTTAATATTGCTTACATGATGTTTACATTGGTTGATATTTTAATGTTTTCATAGGTAAATACATGAACACAGGAAGGGTGTTGCAAGTTTATAGAAAACAAAGTAAGAAAACCAGTAACCTTAAATAACATTATCACAATATTTTTTTTTTCTCTAGCCTATTGAAGTGTGCTGGGCAAAGGCCTCCCCTTTCTCCTTCCACAATTCCCTGTCCAGAGATACCCGCTTCCACTCCCGCAGATAACATTCAATGTCTTCAATGTTAGTAAAAAAATAAAAAATAAAATATTGTAAACCTAATTTGGAGAGAAATAAACGATTTATTTATTTAGTAGGATAGCAATAGCTTGCGGGACATTTTTTTATTTAAAGTTAAGTTTTAGTAAAGGAGGAAGGAAATATCTATTTCATATAGGGTTTTGTCTAGCACAATTTTTCTTATCTATTGTTCCTTCTTATCGTGTCGCAGGCTGTTCTAAAGGTAATTTTTCATACCATTTACTTTCCTCTTTCAAATTCACTCATGTTACGAATTTTTTTTCCTCATCATCATATCCATATTTTAATAAATTTATCTATATAAGGTATTAAACAATACCATCCTTGAGAATTCTTATGAGGCCCATAGTAAGCGACCACGTCTCTGTTCCGTATGTCATTACTGGCAACACACACTGGTCAAAGACCTTAGTCTAGAGACACTGTGGTATTTTGGACGAGAAGATATCGCGAAGCTACAACTCTTTGAGATTTCTGTTCCTCTGGTACTTCGGACTCTCATGCTTATATTCTTCTAATTTCTGCGCTCCGGTACTTTATATTTACTTACAGGTTTATCCATAATTTTCTCATACTTCCTTTCAAACTTCCTTCAAATAGATATCAAAAATCTTTGGCATATCATTTAAAGGGGTTTCCAACTATTCCTTGAACTTTTACTTGTAATTTAGACTCTCTATTTGCTTTAAAAGATCGTTAGCTATAGCTTTTATTTTTTATTTGTCGATATACTATTAAAAAAATAAAATACCGTAATCATTTTTGTACAAAATTGAGACCAGAATTTCGTACAAATGCAACAAATTAAGGTAATAATAATCAGTTCCTAATTAAATTAATGAATAACGAATAATTAATTAATTTAATTAGTAATTAAATTAATAATTTTTATATCCTATTTATACGAAACATTATCGAACCACGTTTTGTAATTCAAAGATCCAAATACAAAAATAAGAAACATTAAAATAATTATTGCATTCTCAATAAAATATCTATCTATCGATCTACAGAGACTTGAATTAAAAAGTCAATATTTACATATTACGAAGCATTGGAATATTTAAATCTGTTCAATATTAATGAGAAAAGTAATAAAAATGCGACTGAAAATGGCAATATAGGTAGTATCAAAAGGAGGATTGGAATGTGGGATTCAGTTGATATAGGTACATTGATATGTACCTAATTTTAGACCTTTTCACATTGCTTTAAGTAATCCGTATTAAACCCTGGACCACGGAGTACGAGATAAACACTGTGCTTTTTATTACGAATACAAGGAAAGTAAAAATAAAAACATGAATTATTAGCTAAAGAAATAATGAGTGTTATACGGAAGCATAAACAAAAATTGAAAAAAAATTACCGTACTTTCTTGCAATATCCACCAGTTCTTTGTTTGAACTTCCATGCTTTCAGATCCATATTTCTTTTAAACTGGCTCAAATATTTTATAAAATGTGATTTCTCCAATAAAAATAGCAGAATGTATTCATGGGCTCCACATCCAATACCTATTAATTCTTTTTTCAGAGATGATTGTAATTTCGCAAATACATTGTTAGTTCCTCGCCTACCTGCACCTCCGAAATTGACGTTGGCATTGTCCCCACAAAATGCTACGACTTTTGCTGTCAAATTATTATCTGAAATTTTTACAAAATAACCCTAAATTTTTACGGGTATCTACCCTATATGTACTTTAGTAATCAGCATCTAGGTACCCTATATTTAATTTGGTTTGTACCTAATGCTGCAACCGTTTATATAATGCGATCTAAATGGTCAAGCTATGTGGCTAGGAGTCTGACATCTTTATTGATTAGATATTCTTGTAATGAGGATTTCTTGGTTCAAATAAAGATTAATTTAAAAAATCTGTTCAGTAGTGAACGAGTAACAATCACCCTATCATCTGTTCTCATAAACTTACACGTTTTATTATTAGTTAGATCAAAGTCAAGATTGTAACATGTATAAAACATTGATTTATTATAACACTGACGTATAATATAACATATCTATGGTGTAAACACTATGCTTACCACAATTCACAAACTAACTCAATCCAGCCGAGTAAGCCTACAGGCGTGTTATCGTCTCCGCGAGGCGGATTTATAAAATTAATGACCATTGCTTATTCCTGGCACAAAAACATGGCAACATTAATCAAGCAAAATCAACAAAATTTAACAAAAAGTACTGTGAAGATTGTTTACATAATAGAACAATCCTAACTAATATAATTGACCGAGCGAGCGAAGCGAGCGAAGGTCTCTAAATCGTTGACCGAGCGAGCGAAGCGAGCGAAGGTCTCTAAATCGAGTTGGGGGCGAAACACATTGTTTGTATGTATGTATGTATGTATGTATGTATGTATGTATGTATGTTTGTACCGCGATAACTGCCGAACCGATGGTCCGATTTTGATGAAATTTGGTAGGCATGTAGGAAATATCAATAGAATTTTCAAGTTCGTTGGGCATCAAAATCGGTTCAGTAGTTTTTGAAATATTAATAAAAACGTCCGCGATTATCTAGCAAACGAAACCATAGCGTGTTCTAACTTTGGATAACGCCATCTAGATTTTATTTAGGGAACTGAATTACGTTAGAAGAGTCGAAATCAGAGTATATCAATAAAAACGCGAGTAGTAATCGCGAGGTCTAAGTTCGCGGCGAACTACTAGTAAATGCGAAAGTGAGTTTGTTTGTTTATTTGTTTGTTTGTTGGTTTGTTAGTTTGTTTGTTACCTACTGAACCAATCTTCCTGAAATTTCGCATACACATAGTTAGAAGTACTGAGAAGGACATAGGGCACCTTTCATACCAGGAAAAAGCACTGTACCCGTGGGAAATTCACGCGGGCGAAGCCGCGGCCGAAAGCTAGTTATGAATAAATGGACCATACTATTACAATTTGTATCTTGTGCAATAAAGTTTAAACAAATATTTTATTCCATTACTCATACTCGGAAAGTAGTAATTGTTTGATCCGAGTAGATTGAAGATACTTCACCCTACTCGGTCGGGAAAGTTCATTCCCTCTCTGGGGCAGGGAATTATTTCCCTTGGTCCTTGCTTAACAATCTACGATTTTAACAGGTTAAATATGAAATTATTTATTTAAGAGCAAAAGAATGCGTGACCTCAGGAGGTTATTTATATTCTTCATCCGTGTCGCGCATTTCACATTAATCATTTGGCCCGTTGACCTTATCTTTCGTTGATCTGAGTACTGAAGTAACTATATTTGGCTGTTATGAATGTGGTAATTTAAAGAAACATACATACAATATGAAGGTCCAGTTTCATAATTTTAGACAAGCAGTTGATAATGTACAAGAAACAGAAGCAGTCATAGTCGTAGACTTTAGCGAAAATTATACATGTAAGATCTCCCACACTGCGCTTAACAATCATGTAACACAAACGTTGCTATGGCAACCAGTCAGCTACAGAGATGTTCAGTAATGATAAAACGCTTATTTATCGTCGAACACAAAGACATAGACAAGCACGTACAATAAAGTATGATATATTTGTATACCCAGATTCTTTAACTGTATGAACCATATAGGTAGGCTGTGCTAATGCTGTGCTAATATTATAAACAGGTAGTGGTTGTAACTTTGTAATGTAACTTTATAACCTCCCACGACATGGACCAGTACAATTAAATCAGACATGGCGACGATGGGCCTCACCCCTGACATGGTGCACAACAGAGACCAATGGCGCAAGAGGATTAGGAGGGCCGACCCCAAATGAAATGGGAAATGGCAAGGCTGAAGAAGAAGAAGAAGAAGTGCCCAATAGCTGGAAACCGGTTCTCCAGTCAAAAGAAAGTCCAGTGGAAAAATCGACTGTGGGTGTAGACACACTGAGTTCGTTTCACTCTTGGGCGCTTTCACCCGCCCCCTGTGATGATAGTGACATGACGACGACACCTACGGCATCAAAGAGAGTCGAAGTTGCAGCTGACCTCTCAGAGGATTCCCCGAAGCGCAATACCGCGCTTGCGCGAGCGCAGCGGGCTGAGGCGCGGGCGGCGACGCGAGCGACGTTGCATCGAGCAGTACTGGGCCGTCTGTCACGTCGGAAAGACGGTCCTTACTCGCCTTGAAAATGACTTCCGTATGAAGTCGAAACTAGTCGGCAAATCCGGCTAACAAGACGCGTGAGTATCCGTATCAAAATCATTAAGAAGAAGAAGTGGTTGTAACTTTGTTTGTAGGAACTTCGGAACTACTGAACCGATTACGAAAATATTTTTTTTATCTCGATTATACCATTGTGTGGGGTATTATTTGATAGGTCTTTCAAAAATATTATGAGTGTGTAAACATCATATTTTGTTTAACGGATGCCCGTTTGTGAAATATTTGACTTTAAGATTTTTGTTAATTTTAATTGACCGAGCGAGCGAAGCGAGCGAAGGTCTCTAAATCGAGTTGGGGGCGAAACACATTGTTTGTATGTATGTATGTATGTATGTATGTTTGTACCGCGATAACTGCCCAACCGATGGTCCGATTTTGATGAAATTTGGTAGGCATGTAGGAAATATCAATAGAATTTTTAAGTTCGTTGGGCATCAAAATCGGTTCAGTAGTTTTTGAAATATTAATAAAAATGTCCGCGATTACGTAGCAAACGAAACCATAGCGTGTTCTAACTTTGGATAGCGCCATCTACATTTTACATAGGGAACTGAATTAGTTAGTAAAGTCGAAATCAGATCTAAGCAGCGGTTGTAGACTTGCAAACGATCTGAGCTGTAAGTTAGGTTCAGGTTATTTTTTATGACTACCCGGAAAGACTTGAGGACAGAAAATAAGTTGGGTTCAGGTTTTTTTTTATGGCCACCTGGAAAGAAAAGACTTGAGGGCAGATTATAAGTTGGGTTCGGGTTTTTTTTTACCACCTTTGGAAAAGACTTTGAGGGCGGAAAAGAAGTTAGGTCCAGGTTATTTTTTTATTTGGAAAAGAAACAACCTTTGGAAAAGACTTTGAGGGCGGAAAAGAAGTTAGGTCCAGGTTATTTTTTTATGACCACCCGAAAGACTTTGAGGGCGGAAAAGAAGTTAGGTTCAGGTTATTTTTTTATGACCACCCGGAAAGACTTGCAGAGGAGAAGAAGTTAGGTTTAGGTTATTTTTTTTATGACCACCCGAAAGACTTTGAGGGCGGTAAAGAAGTTAGGTTCAGGTTATTTTTTTTTATGACCACCCGGAAAGACTTTGAGGGCGGGCGTAAAAGAAGTTAGGTTCAGGTTATTTTTTTTATGACCACCCAGAAAGACTGAGGGCGGAAAAGAAGTTAGGTATACAGGTTTTTTTATAACCACCCGGAAAGACTTTGAGGCCGGAGAAGAAGTTAGGTTTAGGTTATTTTTTTTTATGACCACCCAGAAAGACTGAGGGCGGAAAAGAAGTTAGGTTCAGGTTTTTTTTTATAACCACCCGGAAAGACTGAGGGCGGAGAAGAAGTTAGGTTTAGGTTATTTTTTTATGACCACCCGGAAAGACTTTGAGGGGTTGAAAAAACGTTCTAATCCATATTGTTGTTTGTTTGTTTGGTTTGGTCGTTCGTCTCGTTAGTCGTTTGGTAAAAATAATTTATATGTATAATTTACATAAAAGAAAATACAAGTCGTGTTACAGTTAAATAATAATTTCAGCTTCGTATGCCCAGTCGTTTTCGGCTGTGCATTGTCTGTAAGTCAGTCAGCTCAGTCAGTCACTCCCTAACGCAAGATTTTATATATTTTGATGATTGATTGATACTATTTTAGCGCCTAGGCTATTAAGAGGTCTTCCAATTTTTTTTATATTGTAAATTATACTATTTCTTTAACTGTGTTTTTACCCTACTCATCAGCACTCTTCAATCATACATACATACATACGTAAGAGTAAATCAATAAAAACGCGAGTAATCATCGCGAGGTCTAAGTTCGCGGCGAACTACTAGTATAGTAATAATATTTTACATAAAATGACGAAACCACGTCCATGTGGCTGTAAAGGATGCAGGACATGTCTTATTTGTGAAACACAATATGGCGCAGAAAAGTTCAAACTCCAACTAGACATCAACTTTCTTATCGCCAGAGAACTTCGCGACGCCTTTGTGAGACTGTAAATATTGCGTGCACATACGTATCTTGTACTTGCTTGTACTTACTAATGGTGCAAGATTTTAGAAAGATAATAGCTCTTTTTCATCTTAAACGAAAAAATACCGGGAACAGCACATAGGGTACTTTTAATCCTGAAATTAGAATTCGACCGAAACTTCGATATCACTCGGCCACGCGGAAATTCGGGTGCGGCTAGCAGATAATAAAAAAATGCTTTCATCTTTTCCAGTGTATTATAGTTTTTACACTTAGGGCTTACCTACAAAGGGCTTTTCAGCGTTGCCTATTCCACACATACATATTATCACGCCTTTTTAACGTGGGTATAGGCAGAGACTAGCAATTTTGCATTTAAGCATGACTCTCCATAATTTATTTTAAACATTACAAGCGCTATGTTCCATTTTGTTTCAAACATTTTTTTCTTAAAAGTACCTTTTAAACCTAACCACTGGCTGGGAGGGCACAGAACAGAACAGTACCTTTTAAACTTTTAAGATCTTTTTGGAGATTTGTGTTTTTCTGTCAGATCCAATAAAAAAAAAACAAAAAATACTTTTTTAAATTAGAGATTGAAAAATAAAATGGTATAAGTATTTCGTACCTAATATAAAAAAGAGTTTTTTTTTGTAGATTTTATTTAAATCTTTCCTTTCTGGGAAATTTTGCCACTGCGCAGTTCGTAGGTCATCAAGAAACATAGATCTGGTTCATTGTTTAAATTATTTGTACAACTAATTTAGGTTAGATAATTTCTTAAACAATGTATTTATCGTAGGTTCTGTTTATTGTGATTCCTTGTAACTTGTGTATCAAAACACCTAGAAAATGTGTCATATCCGCGTTGGTAACAGGGTTCAGTGTTGTTAGATAGAGAAAAATAACATCTAGTAAGAATTAAAGATCTAGATGCTATGTTAAGAAATAGGACAAGAGGATAAATACCAAGCATCTAATACACTGACGAAGTATGGCGTGGAGCAAGCTACAAAGTATATTGCTATAACGTTTTACTAAGCGCCATCTATGAAGTCATCTGGAACTATTTTTTTTTTAAATTTGTGCCACGGAAAATCCCTCATAGACTTTGACTTTACGAAAAATAAATCATTTTTTATATATTTTTTATTTGAATTATACCTGAATAACTTTAACTTTTAAATATTTTATTTCCAGCCAGCCAATGCGTTCACGATGTGCCGCGTACGATTTGAAATCAAACAGAAGATCGGTGCTGTCGGCGAGGTGCCTCGCGTACCTCGACCCCGCTGAGGTCAGGCTGACTATTGAACTTGGGTATTTTTCCTGATCCATTAATAAAGATCCCTTCTTGTTTTCTGCTTTTCTGGTATCTTTTATTGGAATTATTTAGGTAGTTTGGAGGATCGACCTTTAAGTACTCAGGATTTTTATGAGACTATTATATCAACCAATGTTGGAACATATAATTCTTCTTTGTTTAATGTAACGACAAAAATAAATAAACAAACTCACTTTCGCATTTATAATGTTAGTTAGAATAATAACATAAACCTAACAGAAGTCATCAGCCTCATGCATAGTCACAAATTCCCTCGGTTCCGAATTGTTCAATTTTGTGCTGCAAAAAGAGGTCTGGGACATCTATTTTACAGAAAGATGGTGTTACATTTCTCTAGTAAGTAAATTCTTATCATATGATTATAAATTAAACAAAAATTCATACATTTTATTTCTACGTAATCCTTCTAAGGGCTTCTAAGGAAAATTGAAGCAATTACAAACCATGTAAAACCACGTAATTAAATACAATAGTAGGTAGTATTAGAGTTGTACAAGCAAAAAATTGTTTTAAGTATAGATTTAAGATATCGAATTTCATATATAAAATAATTGTCTGCGTTTCAATCCATGAAACAATTACAAATGAAGAATTCGATTAAAAACGCGAACTGCTGTTATAATTATAATCAAGCGTTTTAATGTAATAACTTCTTAATTGTTAGTTATTTTATGTGGCTGCTATATACTGAATTGTGGTTATTCCCTCAAAGATGTTAAGTACAGTGAGCATGTCAAGTTACCCTGCTTAAATAAATATACATAAATACGGTCTCTAATAATAATGGTAATAGTAGCAAAGGATAATGCTACTCTTCCATAGTGATCTGGGCCCATTTTTTAAAACATGTTGCCCAGCAAAAGAATTTATTTGAAACTTAATGTTCATATTAAAACGCGAGAAAAATTCTAAGTCGATCGTACCATTAGACATTTTTTCTATCCCTCCGAAGCCTCTCACAGTAGTACTTTTAGTTTTATTTTGGTGCAAATTCAAACGCTCACAACATTCCCTAGTAATGAAATGGCTTTGAGATGCAGAATCTAATAAGACCCTTATTACATGTTTATTCCCCTTACTATCGTACGTCACTACCTGGTGCGGTGGTAGCGAGTAAAACAGTAGTGGGCGAGGTACACTGCGGCGTATTACTGTGGATGGCGGCATTCAACACACAAGAGCGTTGAGACGTCGCGCATAATGCGATGTCTGTCTGCGCGGGCGCGTCAGTGCTCACTGTGGCGTGCGGATCAGGTGACCGTGACGTCACACTGGGGCGCGCGGGCGCAGCGGCTGGCGACTCAACCCCGGGCCGCGGTCCCGAATTCTGACGGAAATGTAACATAGAATGGTGTTTTTGTTTACAAACACGACACCCGGAAGCAGATTGGCAACCAGCAATTTTATGTTTAACACTTAGGCAATTTATACAGCCATTAATATTTTTCACAGACTGAAAAACGCTCTTGAGGGGACATTTTATGAAAATCAGGACATTTAAATAAATGTTGATGTGAAATGTTTGTGCATAGGCACTTATAACTTGCAGATGCAGAATCGATTGTGCTGACATAAGCATTATACTGCGGTGAACGGTTTTTATTACCATTAGAACGAGAACGGTCAGCTGATTTTTGCGAGCCGGCCGCGGCAGGCGCGGTGGCGCGTTGTAATATTTTACTCTGATCTATATCTATACATATAATAAAACAGTAAAAATATTTTGTCTGTACATTTAATATTTTTGACTGAAATGGATAGAGGGAGACCTAAAAAGAACAATAAAAAGCAAAAAAATTTTTTTGGAATTTCTTGTCTGTCTGTCTGTCTGTCTGTCTGTCTGTCTGTCTGTCTGTCTGTCTGTATGTATGTACGCGTTTCACGCAAAAACTACTGGACGGATTTGAATGAAACTTTTTTTGTTGTATAGCTATTAAGCCTGGGCAACATATAGGCTATAATTCATTTTGAAAACTGGAACACCTGATGAAGAACCATAACAGAACAGCTGAACTATAAGTAATATGGAAATGGTGCCTTAACAAAAATCGTTCAACCTGATGAGCATTTTCTGCCGACGTATAAAAATTGACGATCTGGAACATCTGATGAAAAGCTCCAAGAGACCAGCTACACTATAACATATATGGAAATGGCGCCTTAGCAAAAATCGTTCAACCTGATGAGCATTTTCTGCTGACGTATAAAAATTGAAGATCTGGTACATCTGATGAAAAGCTCCAAGAGAGATTTTTCATCTAAGCGAAACTCACGCGGGCGAAGCCGCGGGCGACAGCTAGTTATTTATAAAATCAACCAGTTTATCAAATGACGGGATCTCAGACTGATTGTTATTGTTCTCGAAAGTATGTACTGTGTTGGAATCTAATTTAGATAAAGCAATTTGCAAAAATATTAGATCCAATAAATCTTTAATTTTTAGATTCTGCAACGCGCGTACTGCGGTTACGAATTTATCATTAAACACGTCTAAATTGGCCGCACTGGCCGTAATGGGTTTAAATTCTAGTATTTGCTGTAAATAGGTGGCAGCTAGTGATCGCTTATCCTCGTACCTATTTACAAGCGTTTCAAATAAAATTTTATAGTTTTCTGCAGTGGGTATAACCCCTGCACAAGCGTTCTGTGCCTTCCCAGAGAGTTTTCCTAACAGATAGTGCAATTTTTCCTGGTCTGAGAGGGGGTGGTTATCATGAATTATCGATTTAAAATTTGCAGTATAAGGAAGGCCACAGGCGGATGTCACCATTAAAACTCATGGCTAAACTTTCCATTATGGACCGTCGAGTTGGGACTTCATATTTTTTGGCAAAAAGGTTTAGATGTAAGAAGTAATTGTGCAAAGTTTCAAAACTCGGAGTTAATTAGATTTTTAGAAATTAATTATTAAAGTTCGTAATTTTTTGCACGAATTTTATGACGTAAGTTACTCCGGAATACGCAAAGGCGTATTTTATACAGCCATGAGGTACTAGTTTTGATAAAATTTATTTTAAAGTACTTTTTTTTAACTATAGTCTATAATAAATTTGTAAATTCTATAAAAATGCTATTAAATATACAATAATATTGCACTTTAGTAATGCCTAAAAAAGGTTTGTGACAAATTTTAGGTACAAAATATAGGGTAACGAAACGCAAAGCGACGCCATTTTGTTTATAGCGTCATGTCAGCTGTCAAATTCACTATGTCAATTTAGTCATCGTCTGTTGCTCTTGCAGTTGAGATCGTTTTACGTACTCCTGTAAACATTAACAACGTTTGACTACCATGGCGTCTCCGAAGCCCCATGCTTCTGTTTCTGCTGCGTTGCCTGAAGAGTTGAGTGAAGTGCAAGTGATAGACTCTAATGAGCCGCTTGTCATGGCTCTCCTCTTCGGTGTCTACAAGTAGTGCGCGAGTGATGGACTCTGTTGAGCCGCTTGTGTCCACTACGCGAGTGCAAGTGATAGACTCTAATGAGCCACTTGTGCTCCAACGATCGATCTACGATCAACCCATTGCTGGCCCCAGTGGAACGGCTGACCCTTGTGGGATAGTTGGTCCCAGTGTAACGGCTGGTTCTAGTGGTATCCCACCACCTACCGCTGGTTCTTCATCGGAGGATGAGGAGATTGGAGAGCCCACAATTTCTGGTGGCTCTACTGGAAGACTGAGGAACCCCTCCTCGGAAGAGTTAAAGTAAGTTTATAATAAAAACTATTATTTTATAGTCAACTTAAATAGGATAGATGAGAGAAGTGGTCCCAGATCAGAGAACCAATTTTATTCACATGAAAGTTATAGGCAAATCCGACTTGGCCAACCCCGACTTCACGTAGTCTTGTTTGCCCTATACTCGTAGTGTTTTTTTATAGCCGGAGGCGCGGAGGAGTGCAGCCCCCGCCCGCTGTAAGAAAACGCAGGCACCATGCGAGCCGTTGCGGCTGAGGCTGGTCGCCGAAGGCGACCAACAAGCCGAAGCTGCGAAGGCGAGCATGAGTGCCTGTGTTTTCTTACGCAAGGGCGGAGGGGCTGCACTTCCCACAGCGCCGGAGATGTCACGTTTCGAAATATCTGTAGAGAAAATTTGGCATGAAATAATATAATGGTAATACTTAGGCTTACTAGTTTATAGTTAGGTTTATTTACATTGTTATTTATTAGTTTTGTATTTGTTTTAGATCTATGTGGAACTGGAAGAAGATTTTCTCCAAGCTGGGAACACATGAACAATGCATCCAGTTTGCTGAGGAGAAGGGACTTGTGTTAAAAGAAAAACAATGTGGTTATCACCGAAGAAAAATGGCTTTTACACCTGAAGTGGGGCAATTGGGAAAATTCAGATGCCGCAAAAGCAACTGCAGGGCTAAAAGTTTTAGCCGTGCCACTGGGACGTGGTTTGAAAATGCACGGCTGCCCCTCACATTAATTTTTCAAATCATGTATGCATTTTGTGAGGGCTCACATACAACCAAGCAAGAAAAGAGTTGGCTGATGAGGATGGAACTGTACTATCAGTAAGAACTGTATCTGATTGGTACAATTATTGTCGAGAGACAATTGCTGTGTATGAGCTCGAAAACCAAAAGGCCCAAACAAAAATAGGGGGCCCTAATAAAATTGTACAAATAGATGAATCTAAATTTGGAAGAAGAAAGTACAATCGAGGGAGACATATTGAAGGCCACTGGGTTATCGGAATGATAGAAGACGGAAATGACGATTTGCGGCTGGAAGTGTGTCCTGACAATGAACGTTCTGCAGAAGTATTGGTGCCACTTATAAAAAAACATGTTCAGGAAGGCTCCATTATACATACAGATTTTTGGAAAGCCTATCTGACCCTTCCTGAGCATGGATATATTCACAAGAGGGTGAATCATAGCGACCCAATAAATAAATTTGTGGCACCAGATGGGACACACACCCAGCGTATTGAAAGTCAGTGGCGTGGGCTCAAGCAAAAATTCAGACAGCAGCATCATAAACATAGTTTTACGGATTGGTTGTGTGAATACTCTTGGCGAAGAAAAATAAGGATCCATAACTTGGATCCTTACGAAGAGTTATTAAAGGCTATTAAATATGTTTATAAAGTAGAATAAATTTATTTGTGTACATTTTTGGTTTTATTTTTGAAGTTTAAGCTTAAAAATGACTTACCTAACCTAACCTAACCTCAAAACTTTAATCATTAATATCTCAGTAATTATTAGGTTCCGAGGGGGAGGGTGGTATTGAGGGGGTAGCCCCCTCCCCCTCCCCCTCCCCCCTTTCAACCCTTAATTCAACGGTCCATAATGGAAACTTTTACCAAAATCAGGTGAGGCCTTGGGATTGTTAGATAACAAACAATTGTTATATTGATCTAACACCTTCTGGAATTCCGACCGAATTATATCGATATTACTACTGGCATCCAGAAAGTTTTCGCGTGTCTCGCTCGATTCGCCAATATTTTTTGACAAGTCAAAAGCTGTTTGTAAGCATTCAAATAACGCATTACGTTTCGCTTCTAGTGACTTAAGTTCATAGTTATATTTCTCAGGCATATTTTCTGCGGGGTTCTCTCTCTCAGCCGAAAGACGTCCACTGCTGGACAAAGGCCTCCCCCAAGGATTTCCATAACGACCGGTCCTGCGCTGCCCGCATCCATGCGCATCCCGCGACCTTCACCAGGTCGTCGGTCCACCGAGTGGGAGGCCTGCCAACACTACGTTTTCCGGTTCGTGGTCGCCACTCGAGAACTTTTCTGCCCCAACGGCTATCTGTTCTACGAGCTATGTGCCCCGCCCACTGCCACTTAAGTTTCGCGATTCTGCGGGCTATGTCGGTTACTTTAGTTCTCCTACGGATCTCCTCATTTCTGATTCGATCACGCAGAGAAACTCCGAGCATAGCGCGTTCCATCGCCCTTTGGGTGACCTTGAGCCTTCTTATGAGGCCCATAGTAAGCGACCACGTCTCTGTTCCGTATGTCATTACTGGCAACACACACTGGTCAAAGACCTTAGTCTTGAGACACTGCGGTATTTTGGACGAGAAGATATCGCGAAGCTTCCCGAACGCTGCCCAGCCGAGTTGGATTCGACGGTTGACCTCTTTCTCAAAGTTGGACTTACCTAACTGAACTGTTTGTCCCAGGTATACATAATTGTCAACAACTTCGAGTGTAGAGTCTCCAACCTTCAGAGGAGTGGGTGCGACACGGATATTAAACATAATTTTCGTCTTGTCCATGTTCATTTTTAGACCCACTTGTTGAGAGGCTCTACAGAGGCCATCGAGCATTGTGCCTAGGTCTTCCAAGGTCTCAGCCATGACTACGATATCGTCAGCGAATCGAAGGTGAGTGAGGTACTCGCCGTTGATATTGATGCCGAGTCCGCTCCAGTCCAGAAGCTTGAAAACATCTTCCAGGGCGGCGGTGAACAGTTTCGGAGATATCACGTCTCCCTGTCTCACCCCTCGCTGCAACTGGATAGGTTTGGAGCCTTGATCCTGGAGACGGACCGACATGGTGGCGTTTTCGTACAAACACTTCAGCGCTTCGATATATCGATAGTCAATTTGGCACCGTTGGAGAGACTGTAGCACAGCCCAGGTCTCGATCGAATCGAAGGCTTTCTCGTAGTCCACAAACGCCAAGCATAATGGCTGATTATACTCCTCAGTCTTCTGTATAATCTGCCGCAGCGTATGTATGTGGTCTACGGTACTAAAGCCTTTTCGGAAACCGGCTTGTTCGGGAGGCTGGAAGTCGTCAAACCTGCGAGCGAGACGATTCGTAATGACTCTCGAAAACAGTTTGTAGACATGGCTCAGAAGTGAGATAGGCCTATAATTCTTCAATAGGGTTTTGTCACCTTTTTTGAAGAAAAGTACCACCACACTTCTGTGCCATGCCGTAGGCGTTTGTCCCTCGAGTATGACGGAATCAAATAGCTTCTGAAGAGCTTTTAATACCGGCGTTCCACCTGCTTTCAGAAGCTCAGCCGTGATTCCATCATCACCCGGTGCCTTGTTTTTTAGCTGTTTGAGAGCCATTCTAATCTCATATAGGCTGACGTCCGGGATATCTTCGGTGTAGTGTCGGGTCAATCTGGCTCTTGGATCTTTGCCCAGATTACTGACAGGTGTGCGTACGCTGGTATATAATTGTCCGTAGAACTTCTCAACCTCTTCCAACAGCTCTGGCTTCGACGAAATGATTCTGCCATCCTCAGTCTTCAGCTTGGTCAGTTGACTTTGACCAACAGACAGATCCCTTGCAAACACTTTTGAGCCCTTATTTCGCTTAATCGCCTCTTCAATACGGTCAGTGTTGAATTGGCGTAAATCGCGAGTCAGGGACTTGGAGATCTGTCTGTTTAGACGTCGATACTGAGCAGCATCGTCAGAGGACTGCAGAACCAAGTTTCGTCTTTCTTCCATGAGTTTGTTGGTGAGGTCCGAGATCTTTTTGGTTCCTTTTGAACGGCGGGTTTTGAAAGCCTTAGACCCAGCTGTTTGGACAATTTGCACAAACCTGTCATTATAATCGTCCAGATTTTCGCAGTCTCCCAGGCATTCGAAGCGATTCTGCAATTCGAGCTGAAAGCTCTCGGGGTTTTGGAGCTGGATAGGCGCTGGTCGGAGCGTAGACTTCATCAGTCGACACCTTTCGAGTTTTATTCTAAGATTCAATGTGCCTCTTACCAATCGGTGATCGCTTCCTGTTTTTACGGCATTGATCACAGAGACATCATTGAATATGTGCCTCTTCGTCGACAAGATGAAGTCAATCTCATTTTTTGTAACGCCATTAGGATGCAACCATGTCCACTTTCGCTGTTTTGGCTTTTTGAAGAAGGAGTTCATCATAAAGAGGCCCTCCTTCTCCATAAAGCCGGCCAGCAGATGACCACGTGCATTCCTCCTTCCATATCCAAAATTCCCCACCCTCAGCTCATCATCGCTTCGTTTGCCCAGTTTCGCGTTAAAGTCCCCCATCACAACGGTATAGTGGGCCTCGGAGCTATGTATGGCTCTAGAAATATCCTCATACATAGTCTCTACCTCGTCGTCGGAGCGATATGAGGGCGGTGCGTATACTTGTATTACCTTCAACGAATACCGTTTGGTAATTCTGAGTACAAGGTACGCTACCCTCGCCGAAACACTCTCGACCTGGACCACGTTGTTGACGAGGGACCTGTGGACGATAAACCCGACACCACCCTGGGACAGTTGGTCGCCCTCCCGGAAATAGAGCAGGTTTCCGGACTTGAGGATCATGGTGTCCTCCCCCTCTCTTCGGACTTCACATAATCCTACAATATCCCATCGTAACCTGCTCAATTCTTCCTCCAGTTCAGCGAGCTTCTCGTCGGTCCGCAGTGTGCACGTGTTATAAGTTGCCAGGGCCAAAGGTCGTCGGGGTTGGTAGCCTGGCATCTGCCGGGGATTCTTAGCACCCCCTGCCCCGCCGTTACCGTGACCGCTACCAGAGTCCGGGATAGCGGGGCCGCCGGGGACTAGGGGCCGTGTTATGGGTGTATCAACCATAGGGGGGTTTTGCCGTAATCGCCACGCTTGGCAGGCGGGTTGGCGATCGCAGTGTGATGTCATAGTACGCGGAAAGATGCTGCTGCCCATCCTCCGGTGTTTTTAGATCCCTTAGTCGCCTCTTACGACACCCACGGGAAGAGATGGGTTGGTGCTATTCTAGGGCCACACCACAGGCCTAGGTTATTGCGGGGTTACTTTTCGCCATAATGATTCTGCAGATAAAACGCGACTACAGATAATAAGTAATTTTAAAATTAGAATACGAGATACGAGTAAGTAGGGTGTGGCCGCTATAAAGCTACTCGGCCGGCACCGGAAAAAATTCTACCCACAACGTATTTTTAAAAATCGAATGGAATAAATTACTGCGTAATTACTTATTACGGCGAAATATTAGTAAGTAAAATGAATATAGGTTACGAGTTGATGTAAACTAGATGACAAAAACAAGAACTAATGTATTTAGACTGAGCGGACAGCGGAATTACCTAGGTAGTACGCCGCGTGCGCACTAACTTAGGTACGCTTTTTAGATACGTAATGACCTAAAAAGGGCGGTTTTAATATAAATCTCCTACTAGGTGACCTAAATAGGGGCGGGAAATGGATAATATCCGCGAAGGACCACAAAATGGTTTCGCGCGTATGAATTGCGAAGCCTTCGATAGCTAAATTTTTAAATAAGAGAAAAAACCGGCTATGTAGGTATATTGGCTTGGGCTAGGTAAATAGGAATGACATGTGCCTACCTTAAGACCTCCAACTCCTGCTTCAGGGATCCCTGGATACTATAGTTCAGCAAATTCACACCAAAAATGTCACAGCACAAGTTCATCGATCTTCTCTTATATTTCACACACGGAAGCACACTTTGACACAGCGGGGGCAGATTAAGGCTTACGGAGAATCCCGTATCGCCAGCGAAGTTTACGAAAATCGAGCTATAAGCTGATTTCGGCGGATTAGAATATTCGAGAACAAGCTACGAGCCCGTTCCAGCGGTGAGATCGCGAACGACGCGATGCGTACGAGTGTCTCTTTGCGACTGACTTGAAGGCTTCAAAGGCACACGTCAAAAAATAGGTTAGGAATAGGAGATAGCCAATATCTTAGCGGATATCATATATAGTTGATAGATGGCGCCACCAAAATTTGTCTAAAAATGTTGACAAATCATTTACGTCAGATATGAAAAACAACGAATTTACTAGTTTTTGTATCATATTGCCGTAATTTTATTTCATATAATTATAACAAAATAGTCAAAATATAGTCCTAATACAAAAAAATATCTAAACCTGAAAAAATAACATAGCTGAATAGTGGGCTCTCTGATGGAATAGAGATTTAGGTATAGTGACAAGTTGCAAGCCCATCGCCTATAAATGGAGGAATCCCCAGTTTAAAGCTCTTTCCCTCGATTGACTTTTACAATCTGCGCGGGAAGAGAAGCAGCTGGCATATTTTGTTTTTTTCTTCGCTCCCAGACCAGCTTGGAAGCCATGCAGCATGATTTGTCCATATAATAATTATAAAATTCTTCCGACAGACAATGCACAGTCAAAACTACTTGGCGGAAGCAGAAATGGCATGTAGGTTCCTTAGGGAGTGTAGGGGAACACGAAGAGAGGATTTCCCAAAATTCCCATGGGAACAAATTCCCGGGCCTATGCTAGTCCTAATCCTAACTAACGTTATAAATGCGAAAGTGAGTTTGTTACCTCTTCACGCTTATCTACTGTACCAATCTTCCTGAAATTTCGCATACACATAGAAGTGGGTATCCCGGGAAAAAGCACTGTTCCCGTAGGAAGTTCACGCGGGCGAAGCCGTGGGCAAAAGCTAGTAGATAATAAAAAAGCAGTATACTTCCCTTCACGTTAAAAGGCCGCTGCACACTGGTTCCCCGTCCATACTAAGGTGCGTCAAAAATACTTAAAACACATTCTACGGGTTTTAAAGACTAAACTCGAATGCATTTTGTTAAGAATACATTTAATATTCATTTTAAGATAATTAATGCATAAAATAAGTTGAAACACAATATAAATTATCATTGTTTAAGTACCTTTTCTCAATGACAAGTTGTAACAAATCTACGTAGGTAAATAAAAATATTGTAACAACATAAAATTTTATTTAAAACAAAATTAAACAATGTAATACATCTTGCTAATAAACATATGTATGCATTTTGCATATTTATTTAGTCATCACACTAATAACACTTTTATAATAAAGAGGAAGTGATTGTATGTTTGTGACTTTGTTTTAGGAGATAATCTTCGGAACTACTGAACCGATTTCAAAAATTCTTTCACCAATAGAAAGCTACCTTATACCTAAAAAACATTGGCTACAATTTAAGTATGTACCTCCCGAGCGAAGGCGGAGCGAGGCGCTAGCATGTAATATTTTTATATCATAATTATTACGTCATAAATGTAAACTAAAAACTTACATTAAACTACAGCACAACGTGATATTAAATTTTGATCTCTTTCTGTTATTTAAGAAGTCATCGTAGGATAAAAAAAAAAAATTGCCCGTGTTTCCATCATTAGAAGTGCTACTTCCTCCTTGTTTAGTTTTATCAACAATAAGGCCCAATTTTTCTCTGAATTGAGACTGAACTATCGTTTTTTTATTAGCGACAGAGTCTTTATTAGCTTGTCCCCTTACCTGCCTCATTTTAATATCGAGCCGGTAAGAGAAATGAATAAAAAACTCGAAAAATCGAATCCAAGAGTGCAACATTAAGCTGTTTTGATTTTGACTTTCTAGAAATATGGATTATAGGTTATGATTCAACTGGTAAGTTGGCCTTACCTCTTTCTGAACACGCTTCACACGGTCCATATATAGGCCAGCCCCTGATTGTTATAATTATCCAAAATATCAAATATAATCATGTGCTTAAATACGCACTAGCAGCTTGGACCTAAATAGTAACAAAAAAATATTAAAAATGGTAAATATGCATATATTTCGTAATCTCGGGTTCGTAGAAATTTGCTACGACAAGTGAATCTTGGCGTAGCACCCTTATATTTCAAAAAGTTGTGAGAATTGACAGGTATAATTTGTTATTTCCTAAACAGAAAAGCATAATCTAAATAATAATGTAAGTTTCCATGATGGCAAGTCGAGTGCAATATAGTAAAACTCAATGAGAAATGCCAACAATATTTTTTTTCTCTTGATTTATAAGCGTTCGCGTAGCACTCACCTTACGCTACAATGTAATAATATTTTAATAATGTAAATATCAGAGAAAAAAGTACATACTCGACCTTGATTTTCCATTATAAATCAAATCACAACTGTAACAACTATCAGCGTAATTAAATCTAATATCGAGTAAAAAGTTTTATTAAAAAAAGAAGCAATCATCCGCTTAGATGCACTTTTCACGCGCGCCACTTTGGTTGGTTTCGGCTCATCTTGAAAGACCCATACGCTCGATTGCTGCTTTGTTTTGGGATCGTAGCAATAAATCCATGTTTCGTCACCTGTTACTATGTCCCACACCAAATTTGACGCACTTTCGTTGAATCTGGTAAGCATGGCACTGCACCAAGTGACGATTGGTTTTGTTTTTTCTTTTCTAATTAATGTTTTTCAAGAAAAAATGTTTACATAGGTTTTATATTCAATTAAAGCTAAGTTTAAACATTAATACTTCAACAATGACAATGTCTAATTGGGCATTGTGTCTATTTTGATCTCTTAGAACTTATACGTAAATACTGTTGAGGCCTTCAGCCTCCAATTTTTATATATTTCCTTTTTTTTCTCTCCAATTCGGTGACAAGGCACCTTGATATCGCTGTCCCTTTTAGCGGGCAAATGAGAGAGCGAGATGGAAGTCTACTCGCTCTCGCGGAGGCATCGCCAGTGATTGCATTTCAGTCTCGTATCATCTGTCATTGAGATAGTGCGTGTCTCCGCGTCCCAGTGCCGTGCGCGCGCCGATAAGAGATTCCCCAGATCGTTCTAGAACATTCCGAAGAAACTACTTGTGTTCAGAAGAAATCTGGTGATCACCGCAAGAGAAGCCTTCAACACGCGAGCAAGGTAAGCGATTATCGAGCCCCCTGTCGAGTTGCCGAATTGTTGAAATTTTCTCTTTCATATATACACATATAGGCCGTTTAACCGAGGTCTCATCCGAGCCTTAGGTATATCTATAGGTCCTACATACTGCACAAAAGGAGTCAACCTATTTACACGGTTGCCACTCCAATAACATTGGGTTTTTATAACATCATATCGTACACATGATTAACCAATACGTATAAGCAGTTATCCCACTACATTTCATTTATGTTCTATAACTAAAGATACAATGTTTTACGCAAATGTAAACAAAACACATAATATTATCTGTCTAATAGGCTTTATTATTTCCAAATTAAACTCATTCATAATACCCTTAGCATTGAAGAAAGAAAGAAATAAAAATTCTTTATTTAGACAAAAATAACAAACCTTATCCTAAATACAAAAACTTCGGATTAAGTAAATAACATTATTTCTCTCAATACTTGTTAGAATCTAAACAGTGGATCAAAATTGAACCCTACTAATGTTTCTGCTGTCTGTCTAACAAATAATCAAATCCAAAGCCAAATCAGCTGCCAAAAAGCTGGGCATTTTAAGTTTTACATTTAACCATTAAATGTGAAATACACGTGACTTCTAGATTTGTTACGGGCGGACGAGGGTGTTTTATTTAAATTACTTAACTAGAAGATCACGAACTCGGACCTCACGATATTTTTTTTACAAAATTCATGGATTTTAAAACCTCGCTTAAATTTTCTGCCAATACTATTCGAATTCGGGAAATATTTTCTCCTATTGTATATATCGGGAAAAAGCTCAACTTTATATTTTTTTTTAAAGGCGCATAACCGACAAGAATGTCGGTTATACCAACATATTTCAAATTAACTAAGACAAGCTACGTACTGCATCAGAAAATTACCAAAATCAAATTTTAAAAGTTACAGATGCTTTCTTTAAATCCATTTATAATTTATAATCAAAAATAAAACAAGGATATTGGAAATAATTTAAACACAAATCAAAGAAAGGGAACACAGACAAGCCTTTTAAATATTGTTTAATTACATTAAAAATTATTAGTTAATCGTTAAATTTAAATATTTCTTAACAGAAAAATAATTAAAGGATTTCAACTTACAATGTTGCTTCGGCAAAATCACGCGACAGAATGGCGGTCGAATCGAGCCTCCTTCGAATCCAAACGACAACGGTCGTCCCCTCTCTTCCGCATATTAAAAATGCCGCGAGGGGGCGCCGCTGTCGCCGGAACTTACAATAATTTAGCAAGGATAAAGCATAAAGCAAAGCAATTAATCTTAGTTAATTATTCTAATTTTTATCGAGGCTTGTTTAATAATTTACAATAGCTAGATTAGCATTTACAATATTAAAAATAGTAAGCTTGACTCGAATCAATAATACTTACATTTGGTAGGTAGTCAAAACACAAACATAATTAACATTTGCTTTAAATTAAACAAGTAATTGCTCACATAAATATTTAAATAAATCTCTAAAATATTTATGAAGTTAATTTGATTTTAGAATGATTAAATTGATAAGTAACCTTATTAAATTATTGATGTTGACAACTTACATTTGATAGTCAAAATACAAACATAATTATTATCCAATTTAAGTTAAATAAACAAACAGCTACTCTTAATAATTACCTAAATTATGTATTGAATTAATCTAGTTATTCGAATCAGTTTTAATTGCCTAAACATTAATAAAACGTTAGCGCGGCGACATATATTATTTGAATATCAAAAAAAGTGCGAATCTTTTTATTAAATTGAATTCAATATCTGTGGTTAGGTACCGCTCCAGGAAAATATATTTTTGGTGGTCTTAAAAAAATAACCTGAACCCAACTTCTTTTCTGCCCTGAAAGTCTTTCCGGGCAGAAAAGAAGACTCTGTACCAAAGAATATATATAATCTTAACATTATTTGGAACTTTGGACCAATCGCGCCTTAACAGCACTTTCCCATTCTTAACTCTGCGATCCAATATTTTCTCGACTGAAAATTCTTCATGCTTTCCCCAGGACCTGTCCCCATTGGGCCCTGACTCTCCACCGGCTGCGTAGCCATTGGGGCCATGGGAGCATTATATAATTTACTATTCTTTACAAATGTTAAAGCTTTATGATCTGTACGTATTATTACTTTGGCTCCCCGTAAATAAGTTTCAAACTTCTCTAAACAACAAATTATGGAATAGAATTCTTGTTCTAATATGTTTATGCAGTGTACGCGGTTGTTATGGCTGAGGTATTAAGGTTGATTTTTGATTGTGACATTGTATTTGGTTATATGTTTCGATGTATATGTTTTTTATGTAGGTATGTTTGCCGATTTCTCCGCCTATGGTGGACTGATTTCGAATTTTTTTTCTTAAATATAGACAAGTTATTTTTTTATCCCAACTAATACGTTGGTATAATAAATGCGAAAGTGAGGCCCTTTTTAAACATGCTGGATCCAGCATACATCTTGATCCAGCGATGCGGATCCGCAAACGTATCAATTTCTATTGTTTAGTTTTGAGTTGCCGCCTTTTTAGAATCGGCGCGGCAACGTTGCCGTTCTGTCACCATAGCAGGTAGGTAAAAACGTAAATAACAATGTTTACAAAATAAATTAATAGATTCAGGTTTCTCAATAAAAATTCTCTGTGGTCTTATTCCTGCTGCCTAAGAATCATGGCCATTAGGTGGAATGAACCACACACAACAACTTTCTTGGCAATGTTATTGATATCTCCTATTTATATTTACAATTATTGCAACAATTTGGATGTTATTCATGTTTCTTATTTCAGGAAGAGTTTCTGGATGTTATCTACTGGATGAGACAAGCAATAGGCATAATTTTAGGGTTGTGTTGGGGCTAGGAATGTCAACCACTACAAAGTGGGGTCATGAAATACAATTATAATGCAAAAGTTATTTATTGCGCATAAATACAGGATTAAAAATTAAATGCCCAAAAGGCGGCTTTATTGCTCTAAGCAATTTCTTTTAGGCAACATGTGGAAACTATCGACTTTTGCCATCACTAGGGTGGTCTTAGCGGTAAATGCACTGCACGTGACTTCCTACGGCCTAAATACGAGCCCAGCCGTGCACGTGTATGCACTAAAAGTTAGTCCACCCAAATTTTCTTAAAAGTGATTTGAATAGTGACGATTCAAATTGTCTTCCTTGGTCTGTCGTTATGCGAAGTGGGCATCCGAATCTTGATATCCAAGTGTCATATAGTGTTTTTGCGACGACGTCAGCGGTGATATCTCGTACCGGAACGGCCGGCGGCAGCTTGCTGATTTTGCGCGTTCTGCTGCACAGATATGATTCGTTAGTGATTTTTTATTTATCGGGGTCAACAAACAGTTTGGCATTATGTTATCTTTAAAATAATGTTGTTTGGACCATTCCTCTGAGGCTTATGCATTTTGTCACAATTCTTTATGAAACGGAGCAAACCAGGTGTGATCCAAGGCTTTATAGTTCTTTTAGTGGGTGAAACATAAATTTAAAGGATAATGCAACCAATTGGGCCCAAAAAATAAAAGTGATTGCCCAGACATGAAACTTAAGCCATATTGTAGATCTCATTTAATTAGTCATTTTTTATTATGACACAAAAATAATCGGCCCCAGTGAAACAAAGATATGATTTATCAAACACTAGCTTTTGCCCGCGGCTTCGCCCGCGTGAATTTCCCCACGGGAACAGTGCTTTTTCCCGGGATAAAAAGTAGCCTATGTGCTATTCCAGGTCATTATCTACCTCTGTACCAAATTTCATCGAAATCCGTCCAGTAGATTTTGCGTGATTGAGTAACAAACATCCTCACAAACTCACAAACTCACAAATTCACAAACTCACAAACTCACAAACTCACAAACTCACAAACTCACAAACTCACATCCAAACTTTCGCATCCATACTAATACTAGCTTTTGCCCGCGGCTTCGCCCGCGTGAATTACCCACGGGAACAGTGCTTTTTCCCGGGATAAAAAGTAGCCTATGTGCTATTCCAGGTCATTATCTACCTCTGTACCAAATTTCATCGAAATCCGTCCAGTAGATTTTGCGTGATTGAGTAACAAACATCCTCACAAACTCACAAACTCACAAATTCACAAACTCACAAATTCACAAACTCACAAACTCACATCCAAACTTTCGCATTTATATAGTATATTAGTATATTAGTATGGATTATAAATGCGAAAGTTTGGATGTGAGTTTGTGAGTTTGTGAATTTGTGAGTTTGTGAGGATGTTTGTTACTCAATCACGCAAAATCTACTGGACGGATTTCGATGAAATTTGGTACAGAGGTAGATAATGACCTGGAATAGCACATAGGCTACTTTTTATCCCGGGAAAGCACTGTTCCCGTGGGAAATTCACGCGGGCGAAAGCCGCGGGCAAAAGCTAGTTTATAATATTAGTATGGATTTATTTCTTTTAAACAAATAACAACATTACTATGTATCAGATTAACCTAATTAAATTCTACAACTAGTTTTAGCATGTTACATGATATTAGAAGAAAATAAATCTTACAAGAAAAAAACAAATCGTACAAGGAAAAAACAAATCATACCGGAAAATAATATTAATCATAATTTGTTATTACACTATCTAAATATAATAGGTCGCGTAGATGTCACAGTCGTACATATCGATAAGCCGGGCGAAGGGATTAACGCTACCTGGCATGTATTGGTTAGTCCAAAAACAATAGAAATATTTTCTTTTAAGAACTTTTATTTTTTTATATTCTAAGGTATATAATTTTTCCACTGGGTTGGATTTTGGTAACGTCATAATGAAAGTTACTAGTGGTGATTATAACTACCGTTTGGCATGAGTTTCATGATAACTGATTATTTACCTACCGCCTTGGTAAACGTGTCCGCCCTGCCTTCTGTCAATAATTTGCAACTGGCAGATGAAAGTTTCGCTACGCCCAACAAAATTGATGTTTTGATTGGTGCATCGCTTTTTCCTCATTTAATGCTACCTGACGTGATATCTGTTAGTCCGTCAGGGCCCCCCGCTATTAATACGGTGTTAGGCTACGTACTCATGGGAGAGGTACCGACACTGACCGCCCGCCCAGCATGCGTGACGTCATGCTGTGCCATAGTGCAACCGCCTATGGATGCTTTGTTTACCCGCTTTTGGGAACTAGAGGAAGTCCCTAACTCGCCCATTCAGCACCCAGTCGAGGCTGAATGTGAATATTTTTATCGCTCGACTACGGAACGCGACACATCTTCTGGCCGCTATACCGTAGCCCTTCCGTTTGACAAGGACGTGTTTTCGCTTGGCAATTCATTCGATATTGCGCGCAAGCGTTTTTTATGTTTAGAACGGAAGCTCGAAGCTTCTCCCAAGCTTCGTACCGCCTATGATGACGTCATACATGACTACATTTCGCAAGGTTATTTAGAACAAGTAACCACTTCACCGCAGGAGTCAAATGATTTTTCTCCTACATATATAATCCCGCACCACGGAGTTCTCCGTGAGGATAAGTCGACGTCAAAGTTGCGCCCTGTGCTGGACGCGAGTTGTAAGACCTCATCGGGTGTTTCGCTCAATGATGTATTGCACAGTGGGCCCAACTTACAAGGAGACTTGTTTAAAATTATTTTAAATTTTCGCCGCCGTAGCCATGACCGCTGATTGTAAACAAATGTTTTTACAAATTATGATGCGCGAATCTGATAGACGTTATCAGAGGATCTTATATCGGTTTAATCCAAACGACCCGCTTCTTTTATATCAATTTAATAGGGTGTGTTTCGGCTTACGGTCGAGCCCCTACCACGCGCTGCGCACGGTGCAACAACTTGTCACCGACGACGGCGCCAAGTACCCACGCGCCGCGAGCGTCGCCGCCTCGTGCATCTACATGGACGACATCGCTTTCTCTATTGGTAGTGAGAAGGAGGCGGTGAATACTGCGCATGAACTAATTAATATGGGGCCGTCCATATATTACGTCATTCTAAATTAGGGGGGGGGGAGTTGGTCTGCGGATGACGGTAAATGATAGATGGGGGGGGGGGTGTTTCGAAATTGACGTCATTCTTATTTATTTATTTATAGTTTATTTTTCACGTACAAAAAGATTATTTCTAAAAAGAAATTTCTTCCAGCACACCTAGTAAAATACTAGCTGCCCGCCTGTATTATACATATAAACCTTCTTTAAGAATCAGTCTATCTATTTAAAAAAACCGCATCAAAATCCGTTGCGTAGTTTTAAAGATAAAGCATACATAGGGACAGACAGCGAAAGCGACTTTGTTTTATACTATGTATTGATAATAAACACAATACTTAAATAATAACTACAACATTACATAATTAATAAAAGTACATATTAATACTATACTTATACTTAAATACATGTCTCATACTAAGGAAAGATAATGTTCTTGTGATATTTTGCAAGTATTTAATGGTATTAATTATTGAACTCATTATTTATTTATTTATTACAAGGTCAAGGCATGTCTACATTATTTTTTTAAACTATAAATAACCTATTTTTCTCAAATCTGCAATGTTTTATTTTGTCAAACTAGTAATGACGTCAATTTTGGGAGAAGGGGGGGGTCATTAAGAAATGACGATAGGATGATTATAGGGGGGGGTCTAAAATCTGAAAAAATCGATGACGTAATTTATGGACGGCCCCTATGTTCAAGGGCGCTCAGTGGGACTTAGTTAAATGGAACAGTAATTCGAGAAATGCTCTCGACGAGCTTCCTGATTCGCATAAGATCCCCACTGACGACGTTGAATTTGATAAGGCCGCACAACATAAGATACTGGGCCTCGGCTGGTCCACAGATCAAGACAATTTTTATTTCAAAATTAACCCACCAGACTCGGGCTCCTTGTGCACTAAGCGCACCATACTTTCGACTATTGCTAGACTATGGGACATCATGGGATTCGTTGCGCCGGCCATTTTAGTCGCTAAATTACTGATCAAGCAGCTATGGCAACTGAATCTAGGCTGGGATGAACCCCCGCCCTGCGATATCGTTAAGTTTTGGCAACAATATTGTGCCGAGCTACCGGCGCTAAATGAAATAAAAATTCCGCGTTATCTCGGAGTGACAGGTGACTGCGAAGTTACTGGTGGTGTAGTATACACACACGTCAACTCTGCCTCTGGCAATCATGTTCATCTGTTGTGCGCCAAGTCTAAAATCGCGCCTTTCGCCGCCCCATACGATAGCTCGTATGGAGTTGTGTGCAGTACTTTTGCTGTCGAAGTTACTGCGTACAGTTATAGACACTTATAATGCCCGCATTCCAATAAGGGTGCGCGCTTACACCGACTCCAAGGTGGCACTTTATTGGATTAAGAATTCACCGCACCGTTGGCAAACATTCGTTGCCAATCGAGTAATTAAAATTACCGACAATTTGTCGGCTGATAATTTTCATCACGTCGCGGGAACTGATAACCCTGCTGACTGTTTGTCACGTGGCGTCGCTCCTCCAAACTTAAAGACCACCCGCTGTGGTTTTCTGGGCCTCCGTGGCTATCGCTGTCAGCTGCACAGTGGCCCACGTTTGATGAAATTGACGATTCTAGTTTGGAAATTATTCCCGAGCAAAGAAAGCTCGTTCACACAGTCGTAACTCCTCCAGACGACTCCGCAATTTATACCGCTGCCTGTCGGTCATCGTCATGGAGTAAACTTTTACGTACTATTGTGTACATTTGTAGATTTTTAAAGCTACTACCGCGCCGTGAGTCAGCAGCCGTTGCTGCGTCTGACATGGAGTATGCAGAAAATAAATTGCTGCAATTACTTCAGCATAGGCATTTTAATAATGAAATTTTAAATATTAAAAGTGACTCACCTATTTCGCCGTCTCTCAATAAATTAAGACCGTTTTTGCATAACGGATTGCTCAGAGTTGGTGGCCGTCTCGCCAACTCTGACTTAAATTTCGCAGAACGACATCCTATACTTCTGCCTCGTGACGATCACGTGGTTAGTTTAATCATTACGTATTATCATAAAAAGCATTTGCATGCTGGGCCTGAGTTGCTCATGTCATTGCTTCGCCAGAAGTACTGGATCTTATCCGCTCGCCGCCTTGTGCGGAAGCTAGTACACCAGTGTAATGTGTGCTTCCGCGCTCTTTCCCGCGCGACTTTCCCGCTCATGGCGGATTTGCCTGACTGTCGCACCAGGCAAGCCATCAAGGCTTTCACGCATACAGGCTGCGATTACGCAGGTCCTATCGCGTACACCCCGATAAGACGTCGAGGAGCGAGAGCTTTGAAAGCTTACATTTGCGTACAACACGAGCATTATATTATATATATAAATTTTTAAATAGTAACGAATACCGCTGTCGTTTCGAACAGGAGCTTACAGAGCATCGAATTGATTGGAAATTTAATTGTGCCACGGCCAGCCACTTTGGGGGCTGCTGGGAAAGCATGGTGAAGATTGTTAAAACGCACCTGTTTAAGGTTATCGGTCAACAGCTTCTTTCCTATGAAGAGCTTGTGACGGTGCTCATTCAGATCGAATGTCTGCTGAATTCGCGACCTCTCACCGTGCTAAGCGCCGATCCCGCTGAACCGACTGCTCTGACTCCTAGTCATTTTTTACATACCGCTCCTTTAAATTCGTTACCCGCGCCTGAAGTAAATGCTGATAATCTCAGCTTACTTCAGAGACACTCGCTACTCGACAAGTTAGTGCAATCCTTCTGGAAGAGGTGGAGAGTAGAGTATTTGCATAATCTTCAGACTCGAGAGAAGTGGAATACTCCATCCGTTCCCATTGTGCCCGGTACGGTTGTACTCATTATAGACAATAATTCGCCTCCCTTATCGTGGCCATTGGCGATTGTTGATAAAATTCATCCCTCAAAGGACGGTACCATTCGAGTAGTGACAGTGAAGACGGCCAGGAGCACGTATACGCGCCCGGTTGTTCGCTTATGCCCGCTTCCTACGCAGTAAGCTCTACATAGCGCATTCGTTATCGCTTTAGTTTAGTATAAGTAATTCGCTTTAGTTTTAACTTTATTCGCTGTAATGTAGTGGTTAAGTTTATCATTTTATTTTGTTTTCGCTGTTTCGCATACCGCAGTTTTTAAGTTAATTTTCGCTTTATGAATGGTTTTTAAAGGTGACCCTTTAAAGGGGGGAGGAAATGGTGGCGCCATCTATCAACTATATATGATATCCGCTAAGATATTGGCTATCTCCTATTCCTAACCTATTTTTTGACGTGTGCCTTTGAAGCCTTCAAGTCAGTCGCAAAGAGACACTCATACGCATCGCGTCGTTCGCGATCTCACCGCCGGAACGGGCTCGTAGCTTGTTCTCGAATATTCTAATCCGCCGAAATCAGCTTATAGCTCGATTTTCGTAAACTTCGCTGGCGATACGGGATTCTCCGTAAGCCTTAATCTGCCCCCGCTGTGTCAAAGTGTGCTTCCGTGTGTGAAATATAAGAGAAGATCGATGAACTTGTGCTGTGACATTTTTGGTGTGAATTTGCTGAACTATAGTATCCAGGGATCCCTGAAGCAGGAGTTGGAGGTCTTAAGGTAGGCACATGTCATTCCTATTTACCTAGTCCCAAGCCAATATCTGTACATAGCCGGTTTTTCTCTTTTTTAAAATTTTAGCTATCGAAGGCTTCGCAATTCATACGCGCGAAACCAAATTTCGATGAATATTATTGTTTTTAATAATAATACACGTGAATTAGTCGCCTAATAGTAGAAATGAGTTAATAAAATACATACCTATTATGTCAATGGAGAATGAAACTTTTTTTGTTGTATAGCTATTAAGTCTGGGCAACATATAGGCTATAATTGATTTTGAAAACTGGAACACCTGATGAAGAACCATAACAGAACAGCTAAACTATAACATATATGGAAATGGCGCCTTAGGCGCCAATTACACTGAAACGGCGTAAGGTGAAGGCGCGGCGCAGGCACAGAACAGGCGTGGAACAGATAAGGCACGGACGCGATTTAAATTTTATCAAAGAGGCGAAGAGATGCGACATTAAGTCATTATACAGGCTGATTTTATCGTGATAACATGTCTTCCTCTTCTGACGACGAAGATGCGCTTGCTTTGCTGCAACTCATTAATGTGCAGAGACACCGAAGATATTTGTGCATCTGTGTTATCAGAATTTATTTTTAAATTATTTTCAAGTTACCAATAAATAAAATAAAATTATCGAATCCATTCTTACAGAGATTATAAAAAAATAACGAAAGGAGCTTTTTAAAAAAAACCTTTTTAAAAATATTCTTAGTAATTGTTTTGAAAATGTTGCCATTGTACGTGGAAATGCCCTAAAAGTCTGGAGTAATTTACTTAAAAAATGATTTTAGGTAGCACTTTGTGTACACATTAATGCTTTCTATGGCACGTGTAGAGTAATTCTTAGATTTTACACTCATTCCCTATGTAAAAAGTATTTTTTTTAACAAAAAATGTAGTTTAATTTTTCAGTTAAAAAGTAACTTTTCTCCCTTATTTTGGTTTTTGGGTCCTAAATTAAAAACTCTGCATGGTATCCACGTAAGTACCTCTTAACCAAGGATGTTTTTAAAAAGGTTTTTTAATAAAAAGCTCCTTCCGTTATTTTTATAATCTCTGTAAAAATGGGTTCCCTATTTTTTTTTTTTTTTCACAGGAGCAAAAAACGTATTTTTTAGAATATACAATGCTCTAATAAAATAGAAATAAAAATAATTATGTTTTGCATTAATTTCGCCACTGCTAGCAATTAAGTGTAAGGCTTTGTATCGAACTACCAAACACCCTGTATAACAAACGACGTGCTGCTTACGCGCC
>JAEMBS010000243.1:0-37903 GCA_018467065.1 Ephestia elutella | reverse complement strand
CTTGCCGTTCTGTTTTCAAATAGCGGCCGACAAAATTTTGCTGGCCGCTCTAACAGGCCGGCAAAACATTGCCGGCCGCTATTTTGACGTTTTAACGTTTTGAAAATCGAATGCAAAAAGATTTTATTTAAAACACAGCTGTTTGTATAGAGATAGGTAAAAATAGTAGATTATTAACCAAGGGCTGTATGACATCAATTGCATACGAGGTTTTTACCGCTTATTAACCCGAGTAAGCAATTGATGCTTACGCCCGAGATAATTACTCTGCTTTGTAGTGATAACTACAGAATTATTTTGAACTTCTAACTGGTCAACTTTGCATGTCATATTTTAGGTGAAATAGTTGATATATTGGGATATTATTCCTGTGGCGTATTACCTGCATGATAGGCTCTCGACGCATCACAATAGCAGGCATTCAAATCCATTAGTTTCCAGACAAATTGAATTGGAAAGTGAAACACCAGTACACAAATTTCATATGTTGTTTTTACAATACTTATTAAGAAAACAGGGAGACCCGCACATCAAAACGTTCTTTGAGTCACGCCGAAACCATTGGTAGCAATAACTCGACGCGATTTTGTGTACTTACGGAATTATATCGAAAATTAAACATTCATAACAAAACATTCCCATGATTAGATTAGACTGTCAACTGAGATCTACAGAGTTGGACGTCTGACATTGACAGCTGGTGACACACGTTCCGTATCAGTTCCTAACCAACCTTTCTTATCATAAACAAATAAGAAATCATGGCTGGATTGTTGTAGAATTTTAATTATTCTCCTTTAATATCGTCGACTTAGATTATTATAATATTCAACGAATAAATACCTTATTTAAACATTAGTTCTTTTAAAGAATGTTTAAAAGTTGGTTTGACGTGCGTCCGAATTGGGCGAAATGGAACGCGACGAGGCGGAATGTCAAATCAAGTGGAGGGATCTTTCTCTTCCTGGGTGGCCACGACGACATGTAACAAGTCTTGAGCAATTATTAATTTTTTTGGGGTTTTTTCGCTTTCGCCGCCCTCGGCACCCCGCCATGGGACTATAGTTTAACCTTTAGCTTTAAAATCCGCGATACGCGCAAGGACACAGGGGATATTTGCCGCCACGAAGTTGTCAGGAGGATGAGCTGTTGATATCCACGTGCCCGCCCGGCCGTATGAATTGGCGCTTCCTGGAGTGTCCTCCCATCGCCAGAGGGTGCGGTTTCCCCGGACCGTGGACCGCATGCCACAGCGCAGGCCCCGTCGTCGGCGACCCCAAAGTGCAACACACGGATCCTAACCTTATTTCCGAAGGCCGCATCGCCGCCCCCGATCCGATGTCCTTGTAGTGACTCAGCGCAAACCTCGGAAGGTCCAGCCAGCATCTACTATCTCGCATGCAACGGAGCGTCGCAGGAGCACCGCGCCGCTTTGATGTCGTGACCAGCGCCAGTGCTCGAACCCAACGGATCATAACGGTGAACGGAACGACGTTCTAAGTGCGCACGGACGTTTGTGTACGGACCTGGCCAGGTACCTTATATTTGGTTTATGTTAATTTTAACTTTTAATTGCGGCAAAGACTTATCAGATTTTGGTATTAGTATAACATGTGCCCGCCCTCAGCGGCTAGTGTGTTTATGGAATAAAATGCTATATTCTATCCCAACCATATTGTATTAATGATATCACCCTGCCCATGACTCCCAGGACCTAAGGCTTACTAGACAAGAGGTCCTTGTACTTCAAAAGTGCGAGGCTCTATCCTGAGCATTACATCCGGCTCTCTCTAAAGTAATTGTTCGTGTATAATTGCACTGCGCAGGGATATTGCCCGTCTTCGCTTCAAATAGTTGGAGACCCCTGCGCACACCGCCCAACAATACACTTTTTATTTTTTTTTTATTTTTTATACACGACAATGGCGCCCGAACTACTATATTTTTGAGCCTTGGAGTCCTGTGAGAGTGGCAGTTTTTTCTAAAAAATGGTTTTTAAATTTTTTAAACTCGCTCACTTGCTATTTTGAAATTTTGGTGATATCATTGACTGTAAAATTATTATACTTATTGTGTGTTAGGTTTATGTGCGAAAGGGTTGTAAGCATACATTTAATACAATTCATAGTAATTACTATAATATTACTAAATAATATTATAATTAATAATATAATAATTAATATTTTATTTGGGCTTCGCTATGAATAAAAAGCATAGCGCTCAGCCATAATTCCTATTTAATCTCAATTTGAGAGCTAATTTATTTTTATTGACAGGGAGTAACCTGTATCTATTTAGAAATTTATCAATTATTATAACCTATTACATACCCTGACACATATAACCTCACATTTTTGTCAACATGTCGGACGGCGAAAGGGAAGAGCAATATCACGAAGTAAGTGGGGAGGCAAACAAACCACCTACCACTACTACTTCCTCATTTGTTAATACACGACCACGGGGAGGTGCAATTGACACCCACCCACCCGGCCCTTCCACACTTAAAGCGTTACAACCCACATTGTCTCAACTAGGAGCTCCCGGTTTAGTACGTCAAGCCAACTCAATGGGTAGGACTACCTATGTTACGGAGACTAGGGAAGATGACGAACGCGTTATTCACATATTAAAGGAGGACCATTTGAGGTCGTGGAATTTAAAATTTTCTGGTGACTCAGAGGTCACAGATTTTTTTCTTAGAATTGATGATTTTAGGCGTAGTCGAAACACTTCAGAACATAAAGTACTGAAATGTTTTTCTGACTTACTTAGTGGTAGCTATCTTTGAATAGCATTATTAATGTTGCCACCGGGCACACCATTTTGTTAGCTAAAGGTCGGGAGATAATGACGGATGGCATGTTGCAAAAAAGAGGCGGCATTCCAAATTCGTTAAAACCTTCAAATGACCAGTCGTTCAGCTCACTTCTTCTCCGCTAAACTAGCACCGCGCTTTGTGATGTAAAGTTGTCAGGAAGCATTCGGATGTTGTTTACAACCTTCAGGAGATAGAAACCGGTAAAGATGGAAAATATCATGTCCTGGACATAATAAAAGTCTCACAAGGTGTGTCCCCTAGCTAGCAACTTTCTTATCTTGAACTTTGTTATTTTGGATTGGTATAACCAATTAGAGGCCTCATTTTTCACATATGACATGACTCACATGTGAAATTTTTTTGTCAAGCGTTTTCATGAAAACCAATTTCTTTTGTAACTACACACTCTAGGCGCCAGAGTAAACATAAGGATATGGATTAATACTCCTTAATTTTTGAGAAAAAAAGGAAAATAAGTTTTTTCCCTTATACAATGTCAGCCCAACGGCTATACATTTTAAATGTCAATTTATGTGAGAACTCTCCATTAGTTTAAAGACTTTATTAGGTTTACAATTTAAATACTAACTAGTAAATTATGTAGGAATGCTAGATTACATATATTTTAATTAAATCTCAAATAGTTTTTCTTATTATACATAAGTAAGAACTATATTACTTTAGATAATTCTTTATTACTAGTATGCTACTTGCGATTATCTCATTAGAAATCCAAGTACGATTTTTTAATGCAGGGGAATTGCAGCGGTCTGGCCAGACGCTGTATTCCTGACACTCAACATAAATCGAGTTAGTTTTAGAACTCTAGAACATACATTTTAGTTTAATATATGAAATAGCATGAGTTAGTTTCATATATAGCTGATAGTTTTATATTTAGAAATATATTGCCGTAGGATAGGTGAATGTTTTCTCCGGTTACCCCGGCTGTTTCGGCTAAGTACGACTTAACCTCTTTGCCGAAAAGGGGGTATTGTAGTGATAACTACAGAATTATTTTGAACTTCTAACTGGTCAACTTTGCATGTCATATTTTAGGTGAAATAGTTGATATATTGGGATATTATTCCTGTGGCGTATTACCTGCATGATAGGCTCTCGACGCATCACAATAGCAGGCATTCAAATCCATTAGTTTCCAGACAAATTGAATTGGAAAGTGAAACACCAGTACACAAATTTCATATGTTGTTTTTACAATACTTATTAAGAAAACAGGACATCAAAACGTTCTTTGAGTCACGCCGAAACCATTGGTAGCAATAACTCGACGCGATTTTGTGTACTTACGGAATTATATCGAAAATTAAACATTCATAACAAAACATTCCCATGATTAGATTAGACTGTCAACTGAGATCTACAGAGTTGGACGTCTGACATTGACAGCTGGTGACACACGTTCCGTATCAGTTCCTAACCAACCTTTCTTATCATAAACAAATAAGAAATCATGGCTGGATTGTTGTAGAATTTTAATTATTCTCCTTTAATATCGTCGACTTAGATTATTATAATATTCAACGAATAAATACCTTATTTAAACATTAGTTCTTTTAAAGAATGTTTAAAAGTTGGTTTGACGTGCGTCCGAATTGGGCGAAATGGAACGCGACGAGGCGGAATGTCAAATCAAGTGGAGGGATCTTTCTCTTCCTGGGTGGCCACGACGACATGTAACAAGTCTTGAGCAATTATTAATTTTTTTGGGGTTTTTTCGCTTTCGCCGCCCTCGGCACCCCGCCATGGGACTATAGTTTAACCTTTAGCTTTAAAATCCGCGATACGCGCAAGGACACAGGGGATATTTGCCGCCACGAAGTTGTCAGGAGGATGAGCTGTTGATATCCACGTGCCCGCCCGGCCGTATGAATTGGCGCTTCCTGGAGTGTCCTCCCATCGCCAGAGGGTGCGGTTTCCCCGGACCGTGGACCGCATGCCACAGCGCAGGCCCCGTCGTCGGCGACCCCAAAGTGCAACACACGGATCCTAACCTTATTTCCGAAGGCCGCATCGCCGCCCCCGATCCGATGTCCTTGTAGTGACTCAGCGCAAACCTCGGAAGGTCCAGCCAGCATCTACTATCTCGCATGCAACGGAGCGTCGCAGGAGCACCGCGCCGCTTTGATGTCGTGACCAGCGCCAGTGCTCGAACCCAACGGATCATAACGGTGAACGGAACGACGTTCTAAGTGCGCACGGACGTTTGTGTACGGACCTGGCCAGGTACCTTATATTTGGTTTATGTTAATTTTAACTTTTAATTGCGGCAAAGACTTATCAGATTTTGGTATTAGTATAACATGTGCCCGCCCTCAGCGGCTAGTGTGTTTATGGAATAAAATGCTATATTCTATCCCAACCATATTGTATTAATGATATCACCCTGCCCATGACTCCCAGGACCTAAGGCTTACTAGACAAGAGGTCCTTGTACTTCAAAAGTGCGAGGCTCTATCCTGAGCATTACATCCGGCTCTCTCTAAAGTAATTGTTCGTGTATAATTGCACTGCGCAGGGATATTGCCCGTCTTCGCTTCAAATAGCTGAAGACCCCTGCGCACACATGCACCAATCATACACCTTTTTATTTTTTTATTTTTTATACACGACAGCTTTACATATCGATTGTGAGGTAAGTAAACAACAAGACAGCAGGTTTCAATGAACATTTATTAAGAAGAAAAATATGTGTATTTAATTACTTTCGCGATGCTTTCGCACCTACTAGTAGACTGCCTTTTTTTACTTTTCACGCACGCAAGCGCGTCAAATCTTGCTGGCCAGTTTGATTTTTAAATCGATTCCATCTTACATACGATGTGGAAACAAATAGTTCCATATTTAAAATAAAATCTTTATAAAATAAATTGTCTTGATTCCGATTCGAGTAATTAATCGATACCGAGAAAAAAATATTAACTTTTTAAAAATATTCTTTGTGCAGTATGAGTATGACAGTTCTTTTTTCAAATTCCAAAACCTATGCTGTAATGATAGTCATACACCCCGGCATTCAGGGGTGTAAGGGTGTACTTACAGAGCAAGAGATATGTAAAAGATTTTATTCCATATTTGGCTGTAAAGTTCCAACTACCATTGCTTAAAAAAACCAAAGAAGTAACAAAAGCGCGGTTCAGCGAAAATGTTGTTTTTATTGACTTTTTTGATAAAAATGACTCTGAAAGCGAAAATTCTTCCGATTCAATGTGTTTAACACCGCCAGACATAAAAGATGAAGCTAAATTAGTGGTTAAAAATTTGATACCGCGAAACTCAAAGGAAAAATATAAGCTTGCATATGAAAAATTTGTGCATTGGAAAATCAGTAGGAAATCTAAATATTTATCCGAAAATGTTTTTCTTGCGTATTTCAATGATCTTTCCAACAAAATGAAGCCTTCGTCTCTCTGGAATACCTATTCAATGTTAAAGTGCATGGTTCTGATAAAGCATAAAATGATGAAATAAATGAAGAAATAGTACAGCAGTCACACACCGCATTAGAATTATCGCAAACTATTAGTAATATCAAACCGGGAAAGTCGGTGTTGAATTTTAGTACCTAACTGTACTTTTCATAATTGTCATTTTAATTAAATTTCTAGTTAATTAATATATATTTATTCAAATTACTTGCTGGTTTTATTTAGATTAGATACTTGCATTTTTGAGTAAAGCACTATACAAGCCTTGGCCCACAATGACTGCTTCGCTGGTCACGCTATGATTGCCTCGAGCTAGCGTAGCTACGCTCTAAGCCTTCCAGCTTGGCCATCGTTGCAGCCCTTGCTGTCCTCGCTGTAAAGGTGCTGCTCGATGACCGCGCTGTGTAGGCCTGGAGCTGCGCTACGCTGCGCTCTTGGCCATCATCAGCGCGACCAGCAAAGTAGTAATTATAGGCCGCGGCAGTAATGTACTATTAATTTAATTAATATGGGTAATATCTCCTATTTCATCGCTGCATATGTCATGTTGAGTTAGGGTTTTGTCATGATTGTGTTCACTGAAATGCTTAACAATAGATTGATCCAGGATCACCAGATACGCGGGACATTTCTTACTGTGGTGCGTGGAGCAAACCCATCTTGACTGACTTGAAGTATTTCTCTTCTTGTACTTCTTAAAAAATGTGAAACCACCGAAATAAATCAGCGGATGTCCTCTTTTTGAAATTATTGTTTCGTAACCTAGAAATAAAGATATGGGAAATGAAATTACCTAATCAGATAATCCCAATATTATTCAAATGATTATATATATTCTTTCAGTTGCTCGTTTTAACGTAAATTACGTTTCATTAACAATATGTTAATTGTGATTATACGTGATCATAATAAATAAAAAGTAAAACTGTGCAATCATTAAAATTCATTTTACCGTATTTATACCTATACATTAATTAAAAAAATAAAAAAATATATTGAAGCTTAAATATATAAATGCTCAGATTGATACAGATAATACTATCAAATGATAATTTACATAAAAGCTACAACTACAAGCTGTGAAGCTAAAACTACTCATGTCTGATTAATAACACTGTATTTTTCATATATAACAATTCACACGTTGACACGTTGTTGTTAATCAAATTAGTAAATACATTCTTAATCACATAATTTTAAAAACAAAATTAAATACAGTTGCTGTTGATATCTTAAGAGACATTCATTGAAATTAAATAAATTTTACATCGAAACAAGTAATTAAAATTAAAACTGAAAATAAAAACAAATAAATTAAATGTCGTACAGTCCTGGTCATTATAAAGACTACCACAGGTTGTTTAGATTAAAAATGTCATCAGCGACAAGTATGGTTAGAGAATGTTCTGATGATAGGTCCGTCCTCTCCCAAGGAGTAAACCGCTGCGTTACAGCCCTTGTTGTGGTGGGTGGAACACGCCCAACGGATTTTGTTTGTCATCACCCTTTTCGCGCAGTACGTGTACCCTTGAAATTGTATTAAAGGTTTCCCTTTTTTCGAAATTAATTTCATATAGCCTGAAATGCGTTAATATGAATTTAAGACACAAAAAAGTGTATGTGCAGCAGTTTTACTATAACTGTTTTTTAATATAACATTATTTGTACGATCCAATTCAGTGGTCTAGTATCCATGTTGCACTCTTACAGTTAAAAATTATTAAATACTAGCTTTTGCCCGCGGCTTCGCCCGCGTAAATTTCCCACGGGAACAGTGCTTTTCCCCGGGATAAAAAGTAGCCTTTGTGCTATTCCAGGTCATTATCTACCTCTGTACCAAATTTCATCGAAATCCGTCCAGTAGATTTTGCGTGATTGAGTAACAAACATCCTCACAAACTCACAAACTCACAAACTCACAAATTCACAAACTCACAAACTCACATCCAAACTTTCGCATTTATAATATTAGTATGGATAATATTTTAAAAACAAATTAGGTAAAATAACATGATTTTATTGCTCTTGTTACTCCAAGTTACAAAGGCAACAATTTTAATTATTATAATGAAATTGAGTACTCAGAGAGATTTCATTTTATCACCAACTACCTAATCTGCAACTAAATTCAGAGGCAAGAATCAAAGACATTGATAACAACGTTCGATTCACTCTAACCTAATTGAACTCTAATTGAAAACCCTTTAGTTGAGTTATTGCACCTATTTTTGTTTTTTTACAGTGACTTTTACACAATATGCTCCTTTGATTTTGGCTAAACGACCTATATTAAAAGGTTTAAGGTTCGTCTGTGAATTGTTCTTTTGATTTTAATATTTCCGCTTCGGGCCAACTCGTAACATGTTTATTGAACAAATAAACGACTTGATCGTTGATAGTGTGAGCGATGGCCCGGCAGCCATACTTGCTGTGACTGGTGCATCTCCAGCGAACCTTCTCTCCTGCGACTCCATTCACTCTGAAGTTATAGCCATCCACGACTAAAATTGTCTTCCCTCTTGAATTTACCTCAAAAATGGCTTTGACACCTCCATCTGCAAGCGAAGGACACTTTCTCAATATGAGTTCGTTTACTGAGTTTGTAACATCTTCCTAATCAATCCCATTCGTTACTGCTGATGGGAGTATGGCTATTATGTGTAATATCTGCTACCCAAAACCAACCCATACAACAACTTTCTCAACTATGTTATTGAAGTGACCAGTAAATACCTTCTCTATTTTGCACTTATTAATAACATTAGGTTATTAATAAGGAATTAGGATTACGATGTTCTTCATCACAAAACATATGATGATCATATATGATCTTGTTATAAAACTATTTGGTTTTATGTTTCTTTTTATGGTCTTGTAATGAAAAAGAATTTGTGTTCTGATTGCACTTCAAAATAAAACTGTCAACAAGCAACATGCCTATATTTTTCTCTATTTTATAACAATTCGTTATCAGCACGAAGCTCTTTAAAATTTATAGGCATTTATAGTGATTTTATTTTGTAGTCAACATTGTTTGTGTTTTTTACAAAAATAGGAGTGAAAAATTTTGTTCGAGACCAAACAAAAGGGACTCAACATGTCATCAGGAGATCAAGAAACTGGAACTCGTATACATTCATTAGCAGGGATTACGCCACTCAAAGGTAGAGATGGGTATGCTATATGGAAATTTCGAATAAGCATGTATCTGAAACATGAAAATTTATGGAATTGCATACGAGGGTATGCAGAAGATGACAATACTCCTAAAAATGTGAAAGAAAGAAATGATGAGATTGCTTTGGCTAAAATATGTCTGACCTTAGATGGTCCGGCTATTACACACGTCAGGAGATGTAAGAGTGCTATGGAAGCATGGAATGCTTTAGCAGCAGCTTATGAGGATAAATCCATGGGACGTAGAATAGCATTAGAGCGAAAGCTGTACAGGTACAATTTAGTCGATTTAATTGTATGGAAATGTACATAAATGCCGTGATGGCTACAGTTCAAGATTTAGCTGGATATTGGAAAGAGATCGAGGATGCATCTTTAGCAGCTATCCTATTAGAGGTTTGTCAGCCAGATATGATCCTCTTGTAATGGCACTAGAAAATTCTACGATTCAGATTACAAGTGAAATTGTTAAAGGAAAATTATTAACAGAATTTTCGAGAACATCTGTAACTGAACAAAGCTTACCCGATACTGCCATGAATGTTCAATACAAGAAAAATAAAAAGAGAAAGGACATAATTTGTTTCAACTGCAAGAAACCTGGACATAAGAAACCAGATTGTCCACTGCTGAAGAATAAAACAGTTGAAGAAAAAGGAAAGTCTTTGAATTTATTTAGTGCATTGAACACAGCAAGTGAAGTCAATAAGGATAAGTGGTTCGTAGATTCTGGTGCTACTGCACATATGTCTAGTAGATCTGATTGGATGAAAAATATAAGAGATTTTCCAATCACAGAAGTAGCCATTGCAAATGGTGACATTTTAATGAGTGCCGGAGTAGGTGATGTACCTATTAAGTCAGAACTTGGTAAAGTTAAAAATATTTCAAATGTAGTATTAGTTCCCAACTTAAGTACTAATTTGGTGTCCGTTAAGAAGGCAGTCGAAAACGGATTTACTGTTCTGTTTGATAAAAAAGGTTGTACATTTTTTGATGCTCTTACTTTTTCTTATACAGGTGATGCTGTGTTGCGCGGGTCCTGTTGTGGTGGATTGTACTCTTGGATTGTACTGTAAGTTTACCCAGACAGTTATCAGCATTCAAAATACAGTGTGATGTATCAAGCTTTCGTTTATGGCACAAACGTCTTGGTCACTTATGCCGTATAGGATTAGATACACTCAAGAATAGTAATGTTGGGATTGAGTACATGAATGTTGATAAGGAGCCCTGCATAGCGTGTATAGAAGGAAAACAGGCTAGAAACCTTTCAAGCTAATAAAGTACCCCAGAGCAACGTCTAAAATTACAATTAATTTTCTCCGACCTCATGGGTCCTTTTCAGGTAGAGTCATTTCAGGGTAATAAATATACTCTAACTTTTATAGATGATTTTACTCGTATGATTTATATTTATTTTATTTCTTCTAAAAGTGAAGTGAAAAATAAATTTTGTGCTTTTAAGAGCATGGTAGAACGTGAGACAGGTTTGCAAGTCAAAACTTTGAGGACAGATAACGGTACTGAGTATGTTAACAAAGAATTTTCCGATTACTTAGAAAAGGAAGGGATCAGACACGAAACTACAGTCGCATTTAGTCCACAACAAAATGGAGTTTCGGAAAGAACAAATAGAAGTATAATGGAAAAGGCACGTTGCATGCTTTCGGATAGTTCTCTGCCCAAAAGTTATTGGCAAGATGCTGTACAGGCTGCGGTATATTTAAAAAATAGATGTCCACATGTAAAGCTGAATGGCAAAACTCCATTTGAAGCTTGGTACAGTAAAAAACCTGATTTATCACATTTAAAGGTTTTTGGTTGCAGAACAATGGTAAAGATTCCAGATTTTTATCGAAAAAAGCTTGATCCTAAGGCGCAAGAATATATTTTCGTTGGGTACTCAGAAGATCCACGGAGTTATTATTTTCGCAAACCAGATTGTCCAAGAAGGCTAGTTAAAGGTAGAGACGTAGTTTTCTTTGAGGACACCTTCTCAGATTTAAAGTTTCAAGAAAAAGAATCGCATCCTTCGACATCATTTGATGTATCTTTTAGATACACCTAACAGCTACAGAAATAATCGAGATTTGTCAGAAGAAAATACTGTGGGTAATGTAGCTGAACCTTCTACTTCGCGACCAGAGTCCGTAGTAGATCAGCTTCCAGGGGATCTTGATCAGATATCGGATCCAGGTGTTTCAGATTTTCTTACTGCTGACGATAGTTCTGACGTAGATGATTCAGGAAATCAGACAATAGTGATTCCTGAAGAACGATATCCACTCAGAAATCGACTGGTTAGACGTGATGATGCAAATATCGTCTCTCATACGGGTGATGTCGATGAACCCCAGAGCTTCAAGGAGGCTGTTGAGTCTGGAGATAGTTTTCAGTGGCGATCGGCAATGAAGGCTGAATACGATTCGCTAATTAAAAACAAAACCTGGACGTTAGTAGAAAAACCAAATAAAAGGGTTGTACCTTGCAAGTGGGTGTTTAAAATTAAAAGGGATGCTGATGGGGCAATAGCCAAGTATAAAGCAAGGCTAGTTGCAAAAGGCTTTAATCAAGTTTATGGCATCGACTACAATGAAACTTTTTCACCGGTAGTTAGGAATTCATCTCTGCGTACTCTAATAGCTTTGGCGGCAGAAAATGGATTTAAAAGATGCGACATTTAGACGTAGACACTGCGTTTCTAAATGGTGATTTGGAAGAAGAAGTATACATGCAGCAACCTGAGGGTTTTTCCGAGCAAGGGGCAGAAGGAAAGTATGTCTGCTCGGAAAATCTATTTACGGTTTGAAACAGGCAGCCCGTGCCTGGAATTTAAAATTACATCAAACCTTATCTTCTATAGGTTTTACACAAACTTCTTCGGAACCTTGTATATATTTAAAAAAGGTTGGTAGTGAAACCATAATGATGGTAGTCTATGTTGATGACATAATTATTTTCTTTAAAGAAATTATGTCATTTGACAAAGTCAAAAGTGACTTAATGAAATATTTTTCAAAAGATTTAGGTGATTTATCGTTTTATTTGGGTTTAAATATTAGAAAATCAGAAAATGGAGAAATATTTCTAAGTCAAAAAACGTATATTGAAAATATACTTGAAAGGTTCGGAATGGGTGAGTGCAAGACGGTTTCAACGCCGTTAGAAAATAACAAACTCCAGAAGAACACAGGTATAAAATCGTCCTATCCTTATCAAAATTTAATAGGATGTTTATTATATCTGGCAAATAGTACTAGGCCGGATATAGCATACGCGACTAGCTATATTTAAGCCAGTTTAATAATTGTTTTGATAAGTCTCACTGGTTGGCGGCCAAGAGAGTGATGCAATATTTGAAGGGTACAAAAAGTTTCTCTATTGTCTACAGGAAAACAGGGAAATATTTTTTTGGTCTTACGGATGCAGACTGGGCGAATTGTATAAGTGACAGGCGGTCATACACTGGTCATTTTTTCATGCTTGCGGGTGGGCCAGTTAGTTGGGAATGTAAGAAACAACCAACAGTAGCTCTGTCCTCAACCGAAGCAGAGTATATGGCCTTAACGAGTGCCGCAAAGGAAGGTATATTTTTGCGGAGGTTAGTGGGTGACATATGCGGAAGGCTTGATACGGTCATGGTGTACAATGACAGTCAGAGTGCACAGAAAATTGCGCTCAATCCAGTCCACCATAACAGAACCAAGCATATTGATACAAAGTATCATTTTGTCCGAGAAAAATCTCAGAAGACATAATTAACGTTAAATATTTGTCCACGGACAAAATGAGTGCTGATATACTTACTAAGCCACTTAGGCGTATAGCACATTATAGGTGTGTAAAAGGTATGGGTATAGTAAATAGATAGGAGGATATCTATTGTTTTTTTTGTTAGTATTATTTATGCGATTATATATTAGTTTGGTTCTGTGAATGTTTAGATTCTTTTCATTAGGGGGGGAATGTTATAAAACTATTTGGTTTTATGTTTCTTTTTATGGTCTTGTAATGAAAAAGAATTTGTGTTCTGATTGCACTTCAAAATAAAACTGTCAACAAGCAACATGCCTATATTTTTCTCTATTTTATAACAGATCTAATTTCTATCTATACATATAATAAAACAGTAAAAATATTTTTTCTGTACATTTAGTATTTTTGACTGAAATGGATAGAGGGACACTTAAAAAGAATAATAGAACTCAAATTTTTTTTTTGGAATTTCTTGTATTTAATAGGAGTACTTTAGTACTGCATCTTGAGTGCACAAAAATCCTTAAAAAAGAATTAAACATTGTTTGTGATTTAAAAGTAAATATAAATTTTAGTTGATTTCACGTTTACAACTACAAATATTTTCACAATATAATTATAAAGGTATTTGTGGTTTAAACAATCAAATTGTCCAGTTTTGCAAAGGAAATTAAATAAAATTAAATACACACACTATAAAGCAGTAAGTCTAAAAAACTTTCTACGATATTCCTATAACCATATATTTTACTATATTTCTGACTAATCTATAATTCTTGATTTATCAGCCTTTTGTTTTTATTGTTCAAAACTTATAGCAATTTCTGGACAGTCCATATAGCTGGTGGTATGCTGGTCCTTGTAGTACACAATCTCGTCGTTGATGGTGTGCACAGAAGCTCCACATCGGAACTTCGCGTGTGTGGTGCACCTCCACCGGTACTTGTTACCAGTCTGCCCGTTCACTCGGTACCGGTTGCCGTCCAATATCAAAACCTTTTTGCCTTTCGAATTAGTCTCAATTACTGGTAATATTAACAAATCTGTTAAGAAAAAATTGAATAGTTAATTCTATTGTTGTTTGTTTACCTGCATCATCTGCATGCAGTAGTAAGCTTCCACTTCTACTTTATTACTTTAATGGCTGACCCAAAGCGGATTTTGGACTCCGATACTAATTTAAACAAAAAATAAATGTTTTTTTTTATATGTTTACTACCTATTAGAAACAAAACTATACAAAAATAATTAAATTTGCAAATGGATAACCCTTTAGGAGGTGTACTCAATTTAGAGGAGTATTAGTATGAAATGTTTCGAAACATTTTCTTTCAATACACAATGTCTTGAGACATTTTTTGCACTGCCAACGAATTCTGGCATGACATACAACACAGCGTAATGGTTTCAATAGCTTTAGTAGTGTCCTAAACAGTCCTGATGCAAATATGGTTCCAAGAGAGGCGATAAACAAAGAGTCTTTCTTCAGGTTTTGGGTAAGCAATAATTTGAGGTGATTGTATTTAAACCTAAAACAATCAAAAACGTTTTATTATAGGTACCCATCTAGCTCTGGCTAGAATGGAGAGCTTTTTAGGTCATTAAAAGCGGCCTCTTCTCGGCCACGGCCAGTAGTCTCCATCCCTGGGCCATAGTTAACTAGAAAAGCAATTGGTATAGAAAAAAACTGTTCTTGGCTAGTATCAAGTAAGCATCAAAAAACATGTAGAAAATACAAAGATAGAAAGAAAAAATAATTATCCGACAAATAAAAAGAATGGGCACAACATATTATATACTAGCTTTTGCCCGCGGCTTCGCCCGCGTGAATTTCCCACGGGAACAGTGCTTTTTCCCGGGATAAAAAATAGCCTATGTGCTATTCCAGGTCATTATCTACCTCTGTACCAAATTTCATCGAAATCCGTCCAGTAGATTTTGCGTGATTGAGTAACAAACATCCTCACAAACTCACAAACTCACATCCAAACTTTCGCATTTATAATATTAGTATGGATTCGACAAATAGTTAAAAACACAACACACAATTCTAAAACATAAAAACATTTACGTTTAGATATTCTTATACTTAAAAACATCCATTTTGAGATATTCTTATACTTAAAAACTTTCATTTTTAGACATTCTAAAACCTAAAAACATAAATTTTTAGACGACGACTAGCTCAGCCTGGTGTAGAGGCATAATCCAAAGGAAAAATAAAAATAATCAACACAATTATTTATTCAACAAAAAGTTGAAAAGAATTTACACAACATACAATTCTAAAACATAAAAACATTCATTTTCGATATTCTAATACCTAAAAACATTAATTTCGAGTTATTCTTATACATTAAAACATTCATTTTGAGTTATTTTTATACTTAAAAAAAAACATTTTGAGATATTCTTATACTTAAACATTTATTTTGAAATCTAAAACCTAAAAACAAAAACCTAAAAACATATTCTTAGATTAAATTTGCCAAAAAACGACTAGCTTAGCCTGGTCTAAAGGCATAATCCAAAGCTCAATTTGTGGTATGCTGGTTCTTGTATAACACAATCTCGTTGTTGATGGTGTGAACATTGGCTCGACAATGGAATTTCCCGTGTGTAGTGCACCTCCACCGATATTTATTACCAGAGCGTGTATTCACTCGGTACCGAATGCCGTCCAGTATTATTATCTTTTGGCCTCTCCATTTTATCAAAATTGTTGGTGACAAATCTGTTATGTAACAAAAGGAATAGGAACAGTTCAAATAAGGTTTTAATTAAATTTATTAATTGTGTGCATTGTTGTTTGTTTGCCTGCATCATCTACATGCAGTACTAATCTTACTACATCTTATTATGCTGCCAAAAATATAACTAACCATGTTAAATTTATAGATTTTTACTGCTTATCAATAACGAAACTATACAAAAATATATAATTTGGGTCACTTGTGGAAGATATACTAAATAAAGAGGAGTATTAAGTGTGAAAATGTTGGCATGGCATGACATTGTATTAATAGCTTTCAGAGTTCGTAAAACTTTTTCGAAATTGCAAGATGTTTGTTGTCATCAAAGTTGGTAGGTGACAATGATCTCCTTTCACTGATATTATCCGATCATCAATGGTCAGTATTCTGGCGCGGCATTTCTTGGAGTAGTGTGTGGAGCACGCCCAACGTGTCATTTGGCTCACATTCGAGTGTTTGAAGTATGTGTATCCTTCCAATTGGATCAGTGTGTTGCCCCTCTGCGATTTGATGAAAGTAGCTCTTGATCCTGAAAAGATATATATTTATCTTTATATTAAACCAACTGCTTAATCTCAGACGTTTAACTCTTTGCAAAAAGATTAGAGCATCTACACCTTCCTTTATGGGACCATCATAAAGACACGCTTTTAAAAAATATATGAACTGATCTAAATAAATTTAATCACACCGTTTTCATTCACGATATAACTTATTCATCCATTTACGTACATTTTATTTCAAAGCATGATGTGAGATAAACCAATACAAAGAACGTACTAATTTATTAGTATCTTCTTACCCCGACGTGAAATAAGCGTGATAATATGTATGAATAAATGTACATTATTAATAACAAATAAAATTCAATATTAAAAAATAATTCAACTGTCTGTATCTAATTAAATAACCAGTAAGTAATCGTAAGTATTTAAGAAACCATCAAATGTTTTCCGATACTTTTTGCCCGTGGTACAACGCTCGTATCTCAACTCAAGGAATCGCCTTATACAGGCTACACATTATACATTTTTTTTAATTGAACTAGTAATATTATATTCATTTACATAAAATTGTGTAAGCTTTTCATAATTCGCAGCTATAATGTATCACACACACATGAGTTAAGTAAAATTTTACTACTTTATCATATTATCATATGCTTTCAACCAATTATTTTATTTCTGCGAAGGCTGTGACTGTGTTTGGAAGCCGATTGGAGTCGGGTGCTGGTGGCTCTCTTGCATCCTCGTGATCACTCCCCCTACGGTGCAGTAGAATGCCTTACAACCTCTTTTGGTGCACCTCCAGCGAATCTTATTAACCCCTTCGAGCTGTTGATAGTATTTCTCAGTTTTGTAAATCATCTGTGGTTTCCCGTTGGACGCTGTTATGAAATACGCTGAAATATTTCAAACAAAATTATCACTTTAATATTGTATATTAATTTCTGATCCATCTCTTAACATAAAATTAGTTTTTATTGTCTCAGTGGCTTCCTTGTGTTTCAAAAATACGCATCTGATTCATATTCATTTATTTGCCAACTAAGTGTATAGTAAATATATATATAGGTATAGGTTTTTAGTATGAATCTATGTATTTTCTAAAGATGTAAACCAAAGATACATAGACAGGTTACTAAATTCCTGCTTATATATCATTGGCCTGCATGTATTCGTCAATAGTGTAGAAACTCATTTTTATTAGATATTGTTTTAACTGTTTATTAAATATAGAATATTTTGTTTCATTTTTAATGCTTAGGGGAAGCTTGTTATATAATTTTATTGCCATATAATGTGGACTATTTTGTAACATATTAATTTTGCATTGTGGAATATATAATTTAATTTTGTTTCGGGTATTTACATACGTGTTTCATGGATTTTTGTGAATGTATGCAGATTTTTGTGGACAAAAGAACAGATATCATGAATGTATATTTACGGCAAAGTAAGTAATTTGTATTAAATAAAGTATGGTTTGCAGCTCTGGGTGTTTTTTATTTGGGCTATTATTCGTACGCATTTTTTCTGAAGGACAAAAAGCTTCTGTATATCGACACTATTTCCCCATAGCATTATGCCATATTTAAACCAAGAGTAGGCATAAGCATAATAAGTTGATAATGCTGTTTCTATATTTGTACTTTGTTTGATTTCAAATAGTGCATATATGAATTTAGATAGTTGTGTTTCTATTTTCTCTATGTGTGTTTCCAATTTATGTGTGTATCTATGTTTATGCCTAGTAAGTTAAATGACTCGACTATTTCTATGTGAAAGTTTTTATAAGATATATCTATAGTGAAAGGTTTCTAGTTATATGGTCTGAGTTGAATAGCTTTGGTTTTTTTTTAAGTTTATTTCTAAGTTATGATCTTCAAGCCAATTGATTATGTTCTTTAAGGTTTCATCTATTTAGGGTTTTAAATCAGTTTCATTTTCATGTTTTATTAAAATTGATATATCATAGGCAAAGAGAACTGGTAGGCAGTTATTTGTGTTAAGGGTTTTCGGGAGATCATTAATATATAATAAAAATAGTATACATCCTAATACACTACCTTGAGGTATAGAGCATTTAAGTGTTTTTGGTTCGGACCTAATAGATTGAATGTATTTATTTTGTTCATTGTGATGTTCTATTTGTACTATTTGCTGTCTATTGTCAAGGAAAGATTGAAACCAAGAATAAGCTGGACCTCGGATGCCAGAACCGTACAGTTTTGAAAGTAGTATGGGATATGACACTTTATCAAATGCTTTAGTCATATCCAAGAGTAGACCTATAGCAACTTTTTTATCATTTATGTGTTGAAGAGCTGTTTGTATGTATTTATATACTGCTAGTGTAGTTGATTTAGACTTTCTGAAACCGTTTTGGCTATTGTCAAGATATTATGTACTAGCGCACAATGCGTTAGTACAATACAGTTTCGATGATCTTAGTCTCCACCAGTTAAACATGAGCTATAATTATTAATTTTTGATTTGATTGCGAAACACTAATCAATAGTCATTAAAAATAACTTTAATTAGGAACAAAATATTTAATTTAACTAGGTAAATAAATAAATAAAATAAAATGTAGCCTAAAAAGTTTTCGTCAAGGAATCTTTTCGTTTTATCTCCTTTCTTCTTTATCGAGTGCATTTCGAAGCACAAAACGCTTAATAATATCTCCAGTGTTCGAGGTCAATCGATACGTATAGCCTGGTGAATGCAATGACTTATCTAAATAACCATAGCCCCTGGTGCAAAGAGTTTTGAGAACCCAACCCATAAATGTGAGCGACGAAAAAAAATCACAAAAAAGCGTTTAGATCCAATTATGGTCATTGTTCGAGGCTCCTGGACTTAAAGGCCCCAGAGCACGGCACCATCTAGCCTCTGGTAGCTACGCTACTGATGTGAGACACGTAACATCTATCTTTGGATCGTTTTCATTCAAATTTTATCATGGGTCGTGGTTATGTTTGCCATACGCTGCAATGATGTCGCACTTCAAGGTGTGGACGGAGGCCTGGCATCGCCGACTTTTCTTCTTGGAGCAGTACCAACGGGTCGACATTCCCTTTAGAAATGTGTTCCTGTCGCACCAAAACGAGTGGCCATTGTAAAGCATCTTGTAGTTGCCTCTTTGAGTCGGGAGGAACTTCACTGAAACGATACATTAGGTTTTACTTTTTTACTGTCACAATGGCCATACTAGACAGCAAACAAAGCTTTGATCCTTAAAATACAGTCAGATTGTGTTTCGATAAGATCTGTTGAAATGATCCCATAAGTGATCACATTATAAGTTGTATCAGTACAATGATCACGAAATAATTGTTTTGCAGCAGATGGATTTAGTTAAACAATATTATGATAAGATTTTAAACGCTTTATATTTTGTCTACACCTAAGTTTGCCATTTTATAGGAATTTGTTTGGTAAAATTGTAAACAGAAAAATTTCTATAAAATTCGTAAAAAAATAGTTGTACGAGTACAGTAAAAGGATGAAATATTGCGGTTAAATTTTTATGTACTGCCCTTCGTGGATGAAATATTTGGCTGGGGGATGCGTGTGAGTGTTGTTTAATCCAATCAGCGCGAAATTTTCGTCCAACATGAGTTTGGCGTTGCATCCTCTGCAGTTGTGAGTGGAGCAATACCAGTGGAAGTATTTGGTCTTCTTGCACTGCTTCTTGCAGTAGTAGGTGTAGTCGTTATACATGACCAAGTGCTTCCCGGAATAACGAGATTTGGCTAGGAGAATCACTGAAAAGTGTACTACGTTGTTAAAACATGTTCTAGTTTGAATACTTTGTTCGTTGATATAAGAAATGGTTTTATAGAAACTAACAAAAATTGCGATTCCGTATTATGGGTATGTATTTTGCTATCATACTTACTAAATTCTTAGTAACATTGTTCACAAAGTTTCATTATAAGAGAATGCAGTAAAAGCATTGTTTTTTTTTTAAAGAAAACTCGAATTGTCATCATTGCAAAGAAAACTAACAAAAAAAGTTAAAAAAAAATTGATTTCACAATTTGTTAAGTCTTCAGTTTCATATAATAAAAGTCTCGGCTAAATGGGTATATAAACGGAAATCTCTCTTTACTAGTTTGCTAGAACTCCAAAAATACCCGCAAAGTAATGCATATTACCTTGACAAAATTTAACACATTGTGATGATAACTATTCAATTGAGTATGTATAATACTAGGTAAATTGTATTAGCGTATATTTATTGACATGATTTTGATACACAATCACACCTACACAAATAACTTCGGAAAAACATGTTTTATCTTACAAAATCCTCGCATTACGCATTAAAGTTTAATATAAATTCCATTTTTGATGATATATCTAGGCGGGTTATGGGTATGGAAGAGTGAGCCCCTGATGACCTTCCCATCTAGCTTCCTGATGATGAGGCGCGACCGGCACAGGGTAGCATTGGTACAGTTCCAAATGTCCGTGTTGGCGCCCTTCGATTTACAATAGTAGGTATAGTCGTTGACAATGATGATGTCTTTCCCGTTGCGACGTTTAAGCCACTTGACTGAAATTATTCCAATTCAATTGTTGTAATACCTATTAAGTTATAAAAAGGATATTCAAAATATTTTTTTCTATGATGAACATGATACATATTATGTCGATTTTTTTAAAATAATTCTACTTGAAGTTTGGTAAAAAATGCATAAAACAAATATAGGGATGAAGATGATTTATTAATTTCATAAAATTACCAATTTAATTGAACTAAACAAACAAAAAAATAAAGATAAAGACAACTCGGTAATTTTTGACAACACTTTCACAACTTTATACATACTCCATCTCGAATAATGAACTGTGGTGCCTTATGAATATGGACCAAACTAGTTTCCATCAGCCTCTGATCCTTGGACACACAGAACTTGGCTTTGCACTTAGAGCCAGCGGTGCACCGCCAAGTGTCTTTGGCGACGCCGATGTTGTGCCGGTAGAAGGTAAAGCCGTTCAGGACGCTCACGGGATTCCCCGACCGACTTTGTAAAAAGGTCACTGAAATTAACAACAAATAAGTATTTTTTAGGATTCCGTACCTCAAAGGGTAAAAACGGATCTTATACGATCACCTTGTTGTAAGTATGTCTTTCAAGACCTTTTTTTAAGTAACGCATAGATGTGACAAGGTAAATAATATCACAAGATGTGACATGATTTCTATCAGCTGTGAAAACATCAATAAAATTGCCAAAAAGTCCTTCTAAAATATTATATTTTTATAACTTACTTTTAGTTAACAATAAGATCATGTACGTAAGCTATTCAATTATGCTATAAAATAAATACCAAATCGTAAGTAGTAATTTAAGTAAATGTAAAATGTGATGAATACGAGTATGAATCTAGTCTCTAAGTGTTGACGATGATAAATTATTTTTCACTTCTCATGCTCTGAAAGAGCTTTTTTAAGCAGGATATAGGCTGCACAAAATCTAATTTTGTGCACAAGGGCATTAACGTATCGTATCGTAAGGCAAAGAAGATGAGCCATACAGCCAAACACAATAAAAAGTTCATAGATAAAATTTATTATTTTATAATATTTAGATAATTTAATTTATTTGCCTTATGTGTTTTATAAGACATAAAAGATATTAAAATTTAAATTCAAGTACGGTAGGTTATTTAATTCATTTAAGAAAATTATTATAAAAAAATTAATTTAATAGTAGGCTATATAGGTCTGCAGCCCAAGCCAATCAATCAATCAAATTTAAATCAAAGTCAACGATGATGATTTATCAATGTCGTAAGATTAGGAAAAACTAAAGCGGCGGGAAACAGCTCTTGTTTTTTCGTGCATTTACAGTTTTATTTCCTCGCAATCGAAATGAAAAGTAGAGTTCATAACTCGTCCACAAAACGATGCTAAAAGTCTCTGATAAAAATGGTTCGTTTTGTGCACTTGTTGTAAAATCTACTATAAAATAAAAAACATCCCTCATACAAGAACAAATAAGCTTAGGATATATGTATATTAAACCTCAATAAATAACTCCTAATTTTTAAAAACTAATTAATTACTAAAATTGCTGAATGCTACCAAAGTGTGAATCGGGCCTAGCAAGGCGGTGGTAGATCCCGTCGTGGATCATAAAGTATGGCGGTTCGTGGCCGTGATCCAAGAAGGTGCGCATTTTTCCCGTCACTTTGTTGATGTAAAACCTGGCTTTGCATTTGTTGCAGTTGGTGCAACTCCACATCTCTTGCTTGGCTGTCTGTCGCATACAGTAGAATGTATATTTGTGTATTATCGCCACTACTTTCCCTGAAGTTCGTTTCACGAACAATATTTTGTCTAGAAACAAAATCAAAATTAGAGGATGACACGCAAAAGGAAGGGAATACAAACTTTACTAAAATATAAATATATTCTTAATGTACCTTATTAAATACATTTACATGTTATTATATTATTTTCCTGTGGAGGTAGGCAGTGACAAGAAATTTGCTACGATCCTTGCGGATCTCTCTCGCTTCCTTTATTACTTTCTTCATACATGTTTACCGGCTATGGGTGCTTCTTAAGAAATACATTTCATTTTAAATTACTAGAGGGAACTTTAAAATAAACTACCTCCACTTAGAATGCGATATATTAAAGCAATGCAAACAAAATCAGATCTTGATATATTGTCCGTCACGGATGACCATGTTCGGAGGTTCATGTAGGTGTTGGGGCTGTATTTTGATAATGACATTGTTCTTGGTAATGAGGAAGTGCGCCTTGCATTTTCTACCGTAGGTGCAGCGCCAGTAAGCTGTCTTGCTGTTGTTGCTGTTGCAATAGAACGTGTAGCCGTGAAGGACGGCACGGGGCTTGCCTGCTCGATTCGAGATCCATTGTACTGTCGAATAACAGATACTATTTTAAATAGATCCAAATAGCACGGGAGAGATGAATTGGAAAGATATTGTAGGGTAATATGTTAATGGTTATGTATGCGTGGACGTGCGTGAAACAAGGAGTTGTACGATCTTTATGTGTTTGTGGCTGTAGTCATCGTAATCAAAGATATCCGTCATAACAAACTGTCCAATATATACAATTGCTCTTATTTCGAATCGTTATATTCTTCTGTTAAACCCAAACAGGTCATGGTTACAGGTCAAAACAGACCTCTTAGGTTGAGTATTATTTATTTTATTTATTTACTATGTGGGGACGCCAGCGCAAGCACCAGACGGGTGATCAGTCCACTCATGCTGGGGCTGGGACCATTTCACCCAATTCCCCGAGACCCGTATAGGTTGAGTAACACTGGTACCAGTTAGTCTAGCGAATTATGTAGACAGAAGTATCTAGCAATAGATAGCAGTGAACACTGACTACATCGTGCTTTCCAAAGAATGAAGCTGCTGTCACCACCACCAAGCTACTATGACTACCCCATAACACACGGTAAATTTCCATTGGTTTTGGAGCCAAAGCCCACTTCTTAAGAATCGTCAATCCAATTAGCTAGTCAAAATGATAACTCAGAAACAAAAAATAAAAACCACTGTTGTGACTTTTTTGTTTCACGTCGTACACAAATTTGGATTGAGTATATGGATAGAAGAATTTATTTATTATATACGACATTTTTCCCAAATTCAATGAAAATTCAGCGTGTAGGTATATGTGTGGTTGATGAGTGTTTCATTCCCAACGACTTCAAAAATTCTTAGTAAAAGTAAAGATTTTTCTAAAACAACAAATTATTTTATTTTTACATTAAAATACTTATTTAAAACAGAAAACGATGAATATATATGAATGAATATGAACACATGATACCTAACTAGTAATCCTTATAAAGATAACATTTTTTTTTTAGATTTTTATACGCTGGCCATTTCGTATAACAATTTTTGGTGGCTTATGATTACTATGTTCTGTGTTAGTAGATTTGATGACAACAGCATCCTTGTTCATGACGAATCGCGCCTTGCACTTTCGCGTGGTAGTCCACTGCCAATTGGTGGTATTAGTGTGGCTGCTCTTCAGGTAGTATGTGTAGCCGCCAAAAAGGGCTAAGGTTTTACCGCTTCTGTTTACCACCCATTCTACTGTGGGAGAATAAATTAGATGAATACTGGAGTGACAAGTCATAATATAATTAATAATAGATACGTAATTACTAAATGACATATTTTTGACTATATTTTTAGTGATTATTTCATGATTGACATGTTACCTATAAGTACCTATGTAAGTAAATATTGTAACTTATCTAGTGTAAATTTGTATATTAGATTATATTTTATTTGATTCTGTTAAGAGACAAATGATAATGTAGTTTGTATTTGTTATAAAATATAGTATCGTTGAGCTAGTCTCCCATAACACAAGTCTCGAACTTACTTTGGGGCTAGCTCAATCTGTGTGATTTGTCCGTATTTATTTATTTATTATTTTATTTAAGCCATTTTTACCATTCACAGTGCCTGTAAAGGTAAATTTGTATATAGAAAAATTAGACATTTGAATGTTCAAAATAAAGAAAATGAATATAAATACCATTGATTTAATAAAAGACACCATAACTTCAGTCAATTGCTACTCATATCTGTCTTAGATCTTTTAAACAATAACGTTTTTGATATGGTTATCACTGTCATTTAGATAATTTCTTTCGGATGATTTATTGGTTATAACACATACACTAACTTAAAACTAATGATTTATAACATTAAATAGACTTTAAATAAATATTACACAATATTTATGAAAATTTATCTCTACTGAGTAGTAATATTGAAATAAAATAAACAGTAATGAAACAAATATTTTTTATTTAAACTTAATGTCCAACATATAGTACACTAGCTGGCGCCCGCGGCTTCGCTCGTTAATCCTTTTTAGCGGATACCTACGTCAAAACATCTACCTGCATGCTAAATTTCAGCCCGATCCGTCCAGTGGTTTCGGCTGTGCGTTGATAGATCACTATGTCAGTCAGTCAGTCACCTTTGAGTTATACAATGTGTCCCGTCATCAGTGTCGGAGCCTTTACCATTAATGGCTCCGACACTGATGAAAATGCCATATAACATACCAGTTATATGGCATTTTTTATGAACATATCACTACCCAAAACTTTTTTTTTTCTACTGTAGTAAAATGGCAGCCATATTGTTTTTTTCGGGCTCTTATATTAATTTAATCGTAACTACTCGTGTAAAAGTCCCATCGACATAAAATAGGTCTCATTTAAAAGTTAATCATGTAGACAACAATAAAATGAGAAAGATGTTTCAATATGAAAGACAAAAAAAGAAAAAATGTAAAAGCAAAAAAAATATTATTAGCTTCTTGTGAATAAACTAGCCCATTAAAAGGTTTATTTTTTATTTTAAAATGAGAGTTAAAAAAAAAATATATAAAGTTTTGAGTGGTGATTTGTCCATAAAAAATGCCATATAACATACCATTAAAGGCTCCGACACTGATGACGGGACACATTGTATATATATATATAGATAGACCTCCTAAATTAGGCAAGTCATATCTAGTTTAGTGACGCACAGTGATATTACGTCGAACTAACCGTTGGTGTGGGGCTGTGTCAGTGCGCTGTGCGCATGCTATCCCGATACGTCTTGGTGGACGGACGTGTGTTTAGTACATGGATTGTCACAATTAGTACGGTGGAATATCAAGATTTGTGATGTACAGTTACGTGCGGCGGTGGGGCACGTTAACTTGCCGTAGGCCTAGTCTTGGCCTGTGGTGTGGCCCTAGAATAGCACCAACCTATCTCTTCCCGTGGGTGTCGTAAGATCTTTCCGCGTACTATGCCATCACACTGCGATCGCCAACCCGCCTGCCAAGCGTGGCGATTACGGCAAAACCCCCCACGGATAGAATCCTTGGGGGAGGCCTTTGTCCAGCAGTGGACGTCTTTAGGCTGAGAGAGAGAGAGAGAGAGGCCTAGTCTGCAGAATTTATATCTGTAACATACTCCATCTCGCATTATAAATTTGTAACGTTCGTGGTAGTGGTTGGAGGTCTTGGAAATTATATTTCCATCTCTGTCAGTAACAAGTTTGGCCTTGCAATTGGCTCTGGCGGTACATCTCCAGTGATTTTTGTTAGTCGTTTTCCTTTTCCAGAAGAAACTATACCCGTTGGTTACTATGATCTTCTTCCCACGAGGATTCACCGTCAGGATTGCTAAAAAAATAATTTAATTGAAAAGTGCAAATGATACAGCAATAAAACACATACCTACCCAAATAAAAAAACGGGTGAAAAAATTAACGAAAAAAAAATATACATATTATATTGAACCAACACGATAAAAGCGGAAAAAGATAAGAAAAAGGAATGCAATCTTCAAGGGAACGAGTGACTTTTGATTATTATCTTATTTCTTTCACTTATAAGTATCACTTGCACATAATGCACATTGCATAAATTTATCATTGGTACACCAGCCATGCACTTGTAAATGAATTATGCTTTAAATGTTTCGTGATTTATATTTTATTAATTGACAACTTTTTACAGGAAGAATGATCTTCTCTCGGCATTATCAAACGACTTTCTTTCTTATCACTAGAAAATTTGCAGTACCTATAAGTATGAAAGAGATGAAATAAATGTGACCCATTCAAACTTGTCTATTGTCAACTCCCCATATTATTGACAAGAACTACACAAGAAGTTAGGGGAGCTACCCTTACTACGGGTCGGTGTTCAATTTGGGAAACCAAATGTTTTAATGCTTATAATACTTATTCTTTAAAAACATTATTTGTTTGAATTTTAACACCATGGTGAATACACCTTTACCAGTGAAGTATAGGAATATTCCTAACTTATTATTTTGTAGAATTTTGACTCCTTTCTTTTCGTATTATTCGTATATGCATACGAACATGGTGGGCCGGATAAAGCTTTTTTGTACCGACACCTCAGAAAAACTCCATCCGTGCGTATTTTTTTTACTTACAAAAATCTCTATAGTCACGAGTAAAATTAAAACATTGGAAACTTAGACTTAAAATACAAAAGTACAAGATACACACACCCTAAGTAATGTCGATACAAAAATGTCCGAACGTGGTTATACATATAAGAATATAGATAAAAATAACATAAGACACGAAAGAATGATCAATTGAATTGAGTTAGTTAGTAAATATGAGCTCTGTCTATTTGTGATACGTCAATGGCTAGAAAAGAATAACTTAAAAATACTTATATTAAAACTAAACCTCTAACATTTATGGTAGATGCCATTAATGACGACATACTTGTTCGCCTTGTGTGTGTGAGAGACGTTGGCTTTAATAATCGCATTGTTAGTGTTGATCAACAGCCGCGCCTTGCAAGGTCTGCCGAAGGTACAATACCAATGGGAGGATCTCTTGGTCGCCTCCCTCTTATAGAACGAGTAGTCCTTGATAAGTATAATTTCTTTGCTTTTACATTCTTCAGCAAACGAACTGTAAGATAAATATATATGCAGGTACTAATATTACAATTTTAGACACAAAGCTAAATTCTAATTAATACTTATTGAAACATCCCGATGAATAAATGAAAAGTTAAATATATTCTTCGGTTTCGAAAATATACATATGCACTTGCCATACTTAAGTCCACTGCTGACAAACAACGAGTTAAAAAAAGAGACATAGGAATAGATTAAATTAAAGATGTTGAAAGTTGTAATGTATTTCCAAACATGTATCATCACCATCACCTTTTTTTAAATATACCGTAATATGAGCATGTAATACTTCTCAACTCGCACAGCAATGTAAATTAGAACATGGCGCTGCATTGTTGCTGGAAGACTCCAGACATAAATGATACATATAGGTTTCATCTCGAGCAATTGGCAGTAACTTGCATACACCGTCATCCTTCTAACGTTTTGTTGGTGGATGTCCATATTGTCCGTCCAATGTTGGGTTTATGCAGCTTGATGACGAAAATAACATTTATTTTGAGATCCAAGATGGCTGACAGTTTTTTTATTATTTTACAATATGGGTATCGTTTAATAGGTGTTCGGGGACGCTGATCTTAAAATAAATGTTATTTTGGTCATCAGCGTCCCCAAAAACCCATAAAACGATACCAATATTGTAAAATAAAATAAAAAACTGTCCTCCATCTTGGATCTCAAAATAAATGTTATTTTCGTCATCAGCGTCCCCAAAAACCTAAAAAATGATACCCATATTGTAAGATAAAATAAAAAATTGTCCGCCATCTTGGATCTCAAAAAAAATGTTATTTTCGGAATCAGCGTCCCCAAAAACCTAAAAAAACGATACCCATATTGTGAAATAAAATAAAAAACTGTCCTCCATCTTGGATCTCAAAATAAATTTTATTTTCGTCATCAGTGTCCCCAAAAACCTATATAACCATACCCATATTGTAAACTTGAAAAAAAAAACTGCCCGCCATCTTGAATCTCAAAATAAATGTTATTTTTGTCATTAGCGCACCGAAAAACCTATAAAAACATACCCATATTGTAAAATTGAAAAAAAAAGTTGTCCGCCATCTTGGATCTCAAAAAATGTTATTTTCGGAATCAGCGCACTGAAAAACTTATGAAACGATATACATATTGCAAAATTAAAAAAAAAAAGTTGTCCGCCATCTTGGATCTTGATTTAGATTTATTTTGATTTTTATGATTTCGATTTCTATGATTTCGATTTATTACGATTTCTATGATTGCGATTTATTACGATTTCTATTTCATCAAAAATTGTCGGCCATCATTCATGAGTAAGAAAATGGTACCTATATAAATTTTAAAAAGATTAAAAGTAATAAATATGTAACTCTGATCTACATTACTCTCTGCTGTCTGTGAATACATGAACACGCGAAAATTAAATGCCTCCCGAGCAGCAGAGCGACGTGGATTCCCCTTGACTCTTACCGGCAGACTGATTTTTCGTGGGCTTGGAACTCGTATATAATGAGCGATGGCATTGCCATACAAAAAATGTATGGGGAATTTCTTAGTGAATTTTTACGATATATAATATTTTTTCGAGTTATTTTTCAAAAATCTAAAACGAGCAACTTGTAGCTAGTTTAATAAACTCGCGATTTAACATTATGTAGAAATTATAATTTGTGTTTTACATAATGATTTCGTTAAAGCCGTGAACCTTGTTTTTCGTATTTTTCGTGTTTTCTGGAAGGTATTTACGCAAAAATAAAAGGCAAAATATTTTTATCTGTCTCGTATAAGTAGTAGCAGTTATTTGAGAAGCCTATAGTACTATTTTTATTATCAATAATGATCTAGTTTTGGCACCAGGGTCAATTCAGTAACGCCTGTTTTGGCTAAAAACGTGTGATGCAGGCTTAAGAGAAATAGTTGTTTGAAAATTTTCCTATTCTAAATAGAATTCCTTCACGAATAATAATATTGGGACGCATATGGTTGTGATCCAAATTGCTTCTAATAAGTTCCCTCTCTTCGGGCAGCTGGTTGGTGCAAGTAAACCTGGCTTTGCACGAGCGGCCCCTGGTACACTGCCACCCTAATGTTGATTTTAATTTTCTGTCAATGTTAAATGTATAACCGTCCACAACTGCTGCTTCCGTGCCGAATTGATTTTGGGTATATATAACTGCAAATATTAAAGTATCATGAATATATATAAAAGTCTTCCACAACAACGCACAGACAAAACTTCTGGACGTAAGAAGCTGAAATTCGACAAGGTTCCTGAATGTAAGGGAACACTAAGAGAGGATTTTTCGAAATTCCCACGGGATAAAAGTCCTAAGTCCGTTTGTATTTTTGACTGAAATGGATAGAGGGGCATTTAAAAAGAATAATAGAAGCAAAAAAAAATTTTTGGAATTTCTTGTCTGTCTGTCTGTCTGTCTGTATGTATGTACGCGTTTCACGCAAAAACTACTGGACGGATTTGAATGAAACTTTTTTTGTTGTAGGTATAGCTATTAAGCCTGGGCAACATATAGGCTATAATTTATTTTGAAAACCATATGATGAAGAACCATAACAGAACAGCTAAATTATAAGGAATATAGAAATGGTACCTTTGCAATAGTTTTTCAATCTGACGAGCATTTTCTGTTGACGTATAAAAATTGAAGATCAGGAACATCTGATGAAGAACTCCAAGAGACCAGCAACAATATAACATATATGGAAATGGCGCCTTAATGAAAATCATTCAATCTGATGAGCATTTTCTGCTGAACTACAGTTTGAAACACAAAAAGATTTTTCATCTAAGCTCAACTCACGCGAGAAGCCGCGGGCAACAGCTAGTAGAAAATAAATAATACTTTGAGTTTATTAAATATCCAATTTAATATCCTTTTTATATGTGTAAGAAGTTGAGATATTATTGATTTACACGCCTACATAATGACTATTACAGAAGGTACTCGTATCATGTGACAGCTGTAGCATCGCATGGGTTGCATTTATAGGCGAATACATAGAATATAGTATAATTTAAAAAAAATACGGTTATATATTGGGTTATTGTAAATTCGTTTAAGCCTATCATTATATTGTTAAATTCTAAAATTCCATCCCAATCCATGATTGTCACTTGAATTCACGTACTCATACCACATGAGTAGGGAAACTGTAACTATAAACAAACTACATATAATTAAATATTTCGAGCATTTTTCTAATGCAAACTTCTTTAAGACTTTTTGTGGGAAATAATGAGACTGATTAGTCCGAGCTTGGAAGCTCAGTAAACCGTAAACTCCCAAACCGACACGGTAAAACCGTTCTAACTTTTAAAAAACATCAAATTATTGACCTTGGTACAAGAAGTCTGAACAGATGCCGATACATATGCCATAGACATTTACTTATATCCTTTTAATATAACCTCCATGTATAATGAATTTAGGAGTGCGCGTGGTTAAGTGTTCAGTGTTGCTCCTGACAACGCTCCTATCCTCGGGAAATCTGTTGGTGGTGGTGAACCGTGCCCTGCACGACCAGCCACGGGAACACTGCCAGCCGAGTGTGGACTTCATCTTGTTGTCAATCGTGGGAATGTATAGCCGTCTCACAACAGCTATCTCCTTTTCCCCGTGCTTGTTGCGGACGTCCACGTTACTGGAAAATTTGGAGGAAATATTCATACCTACGTCATGACGTCTTTTTATTTTGATATTTTTATTTTCAAATCTAAATCTCTTTGGAGGGATTTAAAAGCTTAAACAAAGATTCGGCCGTGAGAATTGATGCAAGGATCATACTTTGGTATACCTCGCCCGATACGGCAGAACAGCTTTGAGGCACAGTGCGGTTTAAAACACAATAGGTATTTACACATATATATATTCAATAGCAGGAAAAGAGCTGAGGACATAAGATTACAGACTGGAGTTGATGATGTAATAGAGGAAAAATTAACAACTCAACTCAAGTGGCGCTGGACAGGGCATATGACAAGAGAAAGCAGAAATAAGTGGACTAAAATAGTCACAGAATGGTGGCCCCGTGATGGTAAAAAAGAAGGAGAGGAAGGCAAATAAAAAGATGGGAAGATGACATTAAAAGCACGGGAGGGCCGCCATGGAGAAGAAAGGCAAATAACAACAGAGCAGAATGGAAGATGCTGGAAGAGGCTCTATGTGTCCCATGACACGCTGTGGTGGCAAACACCAGCAGCATGGCTTAATAAATAAATATTCAATATATTCTAATTAATTTATATACCTATAAATAAACAGCCTATACTCTGGGTATCCAGGACCAATAATAAATTTAATTCAATATTTCTTATTACAATCATTTGCAACACATTTTTTTATAATTTTTAAATAAATAAATTTGATACAGTTTTAGTGCATCTCTCAAAGTGCTGACTGCCAACATTCAGTGATGAATAGGCAATACAGAAAGAAGAAGAAGAAGTGCACTTCAGTGGGCATGTGTTTTTTGAACATACGATCCATGAGAAAAATTGCGATCCACAAGTTTTAAGAGTAATTTAGTAGAAAACTTTACAAATCTTAGTAGATTTATCTACAGATTACAATAAAGAAGAGGTGAAGAAAAAAAGATTCAAAGTTTGTATGGATTATCGTTCCCTATAGCAGCCAAACCAACACCTCTGAATTACAGCTTTATGGTGGTAAATTTATATATATATTTATACTTATAAACAAGAACTCCATTTCGTATTACAAAAATTAGGGCGACTTCGTGATTGTGGTGCATTTTGCTTCTGATGATGCTCTGAGTCTCAGTGGCCTGCTATGGTGGTAGTGAATTTCCCTATTACACTGGACACTTGGAACACTGCCAGCCTAAAGTGGTGTTCGCTCATGTAGTTGATCGTAAAACGTGTAACCATCTATAACAGCCAACTCTTTTGCCGGCCTTGTTTCTCGCATATACAACTGAAATTTTTTAAAATATAAGTATAGAAGCATTTTATAAATTGAAGTAATTAGGCTCAATAACAATAATGAAAATACCATTCATAAAATAAAATTATTTTAGATTTTTTGAAAACGTGCAAATCCAAGTATTTTTGGATATTGTTGTTCACATAATATTTTTACAGGGCCCAGATGAAATATTTTTAGTTAGGCCGAATAGTAGTAAATGAATAAAGATACAATGGTCATTTGTTGGAATAAAGTAAAAGAATACTCTTTAATTCTTGCACTGTACGTACATGTATTTAATGTTTAGTTTGACGTATTTTCAATTTTCCATATTTTGTTGGGTCCAAAGGCCCGACTAGCAGTGAATGCCTTATGGCATTAAGTTCACCTGTTCACTTATTTTAATTCGTGCAAACTATGTTAACTTACAAATCGAATACGTCACATGTTGCACAAATGCAAGCTATAGGGAATGAAGAACGAAACATCAAACATTTTACGTTTTGATCAACACTCCATTGTGAACAATGAATTTAGACGGAGTATGAGTGTGGTCTGTGTTTCTTCGAATGATTTCTCGTTGGCACGTTTTGGTGGTGGTGAAGCGAGCTCTGCACACGTTGTGTCTGGTACACTTCCAACCCAATGTCTTTTCATTGTTCTTGTCGCAGTAGAAGGTAAATCCGTCTAGTATAGCGATTTCTTTCCCTGATGAGTTTCGAACAAAGTGCACTGGAAATCAATAATAGTATTTCAAATTGTCAAGTTTCATTTTTCTTTTTCAGCTAGATCAAACGTACAATATAGATCATGATTGTTGTCCTCCACTTCGCTGATGTTAATTTAATTTTTTACCTTTTCGAAACCTTAGGGTTGGAATTTCCAAGATAGTGATTACTTACTATAAATAGGTAAAGCAAAAAATATAAGTCAGGCTGAAAAAGCGCTTGAGAATAAGGAGATCTGTCTGGGGCTTTTCTCGATATAGAGGAGCCTTCGACAGAACTACTTTCGAATCTATTAGCAGAGCGGCGACGGAACACGGTGTTCCTAACACCCTTTGTAAATGGATGGAGAACATGCTCAGGAGCAGAATTATAACGTCCGAGCACATGGGGTAAGCTGTCAGCGTTGACGACGAAGGGTTGTCCGCAAGGAGGCGTACTATCTCCACTGAGGTGGAGTTTAGTAGTGGACTCCCTGATAGTCACCCTAAATAAAGGACCGATTATAACGGTCGGATATGCGGATGATATTGTCATTCTCATAAATGGGAAATTTCCTGACACAGTAAAAGGGATAATGAACAGAGCTCTAAGGGATGTGCAGAATTGGTGTACCTCAAATCACCTCAGCATAAACCCTACAAAAACAACCATTATCCCCTTTACGAGGCTCCGTAAGCTGACGGGTCTGCGCAACCTCAGGATGAATGGTACGGAGCTTGAGCTGTCCAAGGAGGTAAAGTATCTAGGCGTAACACTAGATAAAGAACTTACTTGGAATACACATGTTAGCAACATTATAACAAAGGCCACGAGGGTATTTGGCATGTGTCGGAATACCTACGGTAAAACGTGGGGCCTTAAACCCTATATCATAAGATGGGTATATATAATGATGATAAGACCCATATTGACCTACGGTGCATTAGTTTGGTGGCCGAAAGTCCAACAGGTAACATGTGTTGATGCTCTTAGGAAGCTGCAGCGGATTGCCTGCTGTATGATTTCCGGAGCTTTTACCACAACGCCTACAGCAGCAATGGAGGTTATCCTAGGTCTGCCACCGCTACATTTGCACATCGAAGGCGAGGCCTGTAAAGCACTATACAGACTAGCAACAGCTGGTTTATGGAACAGGCAAGCACCAAGGACAAGGCATCTGCAAATGGAGACGGCGCACGAACTCGAAAGGATGTTGGATATGGGTAGTGATAAAATACTCCCAGTTTACAACTTCAAAAAGAACTATAAAACATATGTCCCCACAAGAGACGAATGGAAGGGCGAATTTCGACCCCCAGAAGGAGACTGCTCGATCTGGTACACGGATGGTTCAAAAACTAACGATGGAACAGGCGCAGGAATCTATGCAAAGGACAGACAACTGTATCAGAGCATGGGACGGTATCCTACAGTCTTCCAAGCGGAAACTTATGCGATTACCGTCTGTGCGAAACTGAATCTAGAGGAGGGCGTAAGAAATCGCACCATCTACATTCTTACTGGATAGCCAATCGGTTCTCGCTGCCATCAACTCTGGTAGGATTGGGTCTGGTCTAGTCCTAGACTGTATCAGTTCGCTGAACAAGTTGGGTCAGCACAACAGGCTGAGACTGGTCTGGGTGCCGGGTCATATTGGGGTGGCTGGCAACGAGAAAGCTGACGAGCTTGCAAGGAGAGGATCAAGCAATCCGCTAATCGGAGCTGAGCCTTTTGTAGGACTGTCATATGGTATGGTAACTACGGCAATTAATGCTAATGTTGAAAGTAGACAAAGAGCAGAATGGAGCGTACGGGGTGATGTCATTCACTCCAAGGCAACACTTGGTGCTGGCAACACCAAGTGGTACAAAATTGATCTGTAAACTAAACAGAAAAACAGACAAGAATCTTAATGGGAGCTCTGACAGGACATTTCGAATGTCGTGGGCACCTGTTCAAGCTAAAACTTGTCGAAAGCCCTCTATGTCGGGTGTGCAGAAGTAGAGGAGTCTATGAAGCACATTATGTGTGAGTGTGACTCGCTGGCTAACAAGCGGCTGGCCCTCTTTGGAACTGCGTATCCGGAACTGGAGGACTACAGGCACTTCGCAGCCGGTGATATCCTGAAGCTTATGCAGTCCTTCTTCAGGAATCCCGCTGTGTGAGTAAGGCTTGGGGTAAGTACAAAAGGGTCCAAGACTCGACGTGCTACCGTGAACACGGACCCCGCAGCAAGATAAGATAAGATAAGATACTATAAATAAAGAACCTCTCTGTAAATTTAATTTTCTACGTTCAGCTGTTTCATCTCTAACTTGATACACTTATCAGTCAGCGTCCAATTTTATATATTTAAATAAAAAATTGTAACTATATGTATATATTCATTTATTTTTTATTTATTTCATTCATTCATATATTGACAAAATCAAACATTTTACTTTCTGATCAACACTCCGTTGTGAACAATGAATTCGGACGGAGTATGATTATGGTCTGTATTGCTTCGAATAATTTCTCGAAGGTACGTTGTGATGAAGCGAGCTCTGCATACGTTGTTTCTGGTACATTTCCACCGCAGGGTGTGTTGCGTTCGATAGTCGCAGTAAAATGTAAAGCCATCCAGTATCGCGATTTCTTTGCCTAATGCGGTTCTGAACGTAGTTCACTCGGAAATAAAATATTTATTATGGAAATCCCTGACAGGTCTTCAGTATTACAATGTTATAGACAGCACAGAAGCAGTGAAGCAGCTGGCGGCGCGCGTCTCCTACTTTTTATGGTTATACGAGATAAAGTATACTCGTATTACAAGATAATCTTGACAAGAGCAACTCGGTGCTGCCTTCGCAGGTAGCATTTAGTGCCCGTGTGGAAAACAGCTGCAGGCACTGCGCTAAGCATGTTCCACGTAATAAAAAGCTGGTGAGCTAATGGACCCCATGGACCCAATGTTTCCACCCCAAAAGGCTCGCCACAAATTTAAATCACACTTGCCTTACATAGTTTTATTAAAATTCTCAATTAGATATAACAGGATCACAAATTTAAATTACTTTCCTTACATCGTTTTATTAAAATTCTCAATTAGATATCTTAATTAAATTTCCGTTATGGACAATGAATCTCAATACTCAATATTTTATTGCATCCATAAAGTTGATATGGTGACATATAAATGAAAGTACATTTTATGGACCCTAAGTTGGGCACAGCAACTTGGGTAGAAAAGAGAGGAGGTCGCATTATTCTCATTTTTATTATTAACATATATGTAAAATCTTAATTTCATGTAATTAATGGTTATTTGTAAAAAAATAAATATAGGTATTATTAAGTATTAATTTATTAGTAATATTAGGTATTATTAAAATTTAGAATTCGTCATTTAAATAGTCATTTATATTATAAAAAGCTTTATCAATTAGGATGTTTTTTAATTTTCTGTAGAATTGTTTATTATTATCTTCTTCCTTTATTAGTTTAGGTAGTTCATTGTAGATTTTAATTGACATAATGTATGTACTATTAGAATTTAATTTTAAGTGGCTAATTGGTAGCAACAATATATTTTTATGTCGTATAGTATATTTGAATTTACATCTCCCCGTCTTGTATATAATTCTGGGTACCTACGACGAATTTACTGTAAATCTCGAATATATATAAGCTGGGATGGTAAGTATATTTTAAGTTTTTGAAATGTGGTTTTGCAGCTTCTTTCTGTTTCTTTGATATTTACTAGTATTCGAATTCAATTTCTTTTCCACATCAAAGTGTTTTTACCAAAGTTCACTGCAAATCAGCCATTAAATTATAAAAGGACAGTAAACTCAATCTATTGCAATTCAACTCAGAACAATTACAGAACTAAATAAATTTAATTTGTATTTCTCAACCTAACTAATGTCCCTTTATTGACAATGAATCTCGATGGAGGATGAGAGTATGTTCAGTGCTCATGTGTGAAGTATTGTCCGCTGGTCGGAGTTGAATCGTGGTGAGACCTCAGCATTGCAGATCGTTGTTTCTGGTGCATCGCCAGCAAAGTGTGGTGTGTGTGCGGTAGTCGCAGTAGAACGTGAAGGCATTCAGATACTGCTATCTCTTTTCCAGACGCGTTTTTTACAAAGTTCACTGCAATTCAGACGTTGTATTTGAATGAATCATAAATTTTAATGTCGTGTGGTTTCTAGCTTAGATTAGCTTTTACCCAATTTCTTCCCGCAAGCGACATACAAGACTCTCCTACTACGAACTGATTGCGACGGCACGGAGAGAAGTTTGGCATAGACAGAGGTAGGCTTA
>JAEMBS010000242.1:0-37946 GCA_018467065.1 Ephestia elutella | reverse complement strand
CGCGCGAGCGCAGTGGCGTGCGGCAGCGGCAGCGACAGCCGGTCGCACAGCTGGTGCGCCTCCAGCAGCAGCGACGCTGGCCACATAGCAGTTACCTGGTGGTGCGGCAGGCTGCTGATGGTGGCGGCGGTGGCGCGCGCGAGCGCAGTGGCGTGCGGCAGCGGCAGCGACAGCCGGTCGCACAGCTGGTGCGCCTCCAGCAGCAGCGACGCGTGCGCAGACGCCTGCGTGCGGCAAGCCGAGCAGATGTTCTGGAAGATATAGACATTTCATTGGTTGATTGCAACTAGTGGTGAATAAGCGGTGTTGGTCGAGTGGTTAAGACACCCCCTGTTGTCAAACTGACCCAGAATCGAGTTCCACTCGTGTCTGCATACCTATCTGACTTGTTTAGTTATCATACGACTGCACGGGCCAATACTTTAGGTACGTTGCGCCGCGTCAGCTAAAAACTCCGCATTGTTGTATAGTCATATTTTTCAAACTAGTTCGTAATCGATCATCAAGAGCATCGTACGTTCTCACTATCATTCACGTATATCAAGCATATCAAGTTTTTGAACAATATATTTTATTATTATTTTTTCTATCAAGACTATTTATCATTTCTATCACTTACAAGCAATAACCCGTACATAGACTATCTTCTCTGACCCGTATTTCTCTCATCCATGCTCACCTCATTCCTGGTCATCTTACACTTCTGTTGGAAAAATAAACACCTATTTAGTTATCTACCACTCACCTGCAATGCCGTGGCAGCTGCATATGCCAATTGAGGATCTTGAAGTGCTCGCACCAGGAACTGCAGCGAAGGTAGCAGCCCAGATGGATGCTGTTCAATCCACTCGCACAGTTGTCCCAGCAGCAGGATGCAGGTCTTCCGGACAGCAATGTGGGTGTTGTCCGGCATTGAGAGGATCGCTTCCACCACTTTGGGGACATACTCGTATTCTTCACTGAGGGAAAAATCGTGTTATACTAGCTGCATCCTAGGCTCCGCTCCCGTGAGAATTTCAGGATAAAAAGTATGTGCCATTCCAGGGAATGCCCTGGAATAGTCAGTTTCATTAACTAATTTTTGCATTAAAAAATAACAAACATCCATTTTCACAAACTTCCACAGTTATAACTAGTTTCGTCCTGTGGGAATTTCGACAAAGTATCACGAGGTATCACTGTCATGACACCATTGACCATAAAATCTGACATGCAATTTTTTTAAAATGAATCTGATTTATTCAGCTTATTTTAAAAATGTGAATGTTGTTAAAGTTACTTACGGCACTATATTCTTAGCAACAGCCTGCATGACAAACAAAGCAGCCTCTGTCTGCTCCCAGGATATGTTTGCATGGAGCGTAGTGAACATTTGTCTAAAAACATAACTGGAGCCCACAATGAACACCACATCTTTGATCAGGCCCATCACTTTCATGCGAAATTCCTGTAACAAAACAAAATGTATATGAATGTATGTACTTTTTAATTTTATGGATCTATCAGATGATGTCATTCTGGACTGGATGCGTTTCTGGTGTTGATGACTATTAGTGAACAAGTTAGATAATTATTGTAACTTTAAAGGCTTTTACCAGTGTAAAGAGAGACTTATATTTATTTTTTTAGGAAGACCAGCAGGTACAATTTAGAAGTTAAATGTATAACTAGGATAGTTAACAAAGAAGCCACTTAAATCATCACATTAAGTTATTCTGCGCCTTTGCCCAGTGGGACAACATCTATAGGTTAGATAAAAAAAAAATGGAACATAAATCTTGTTTAGTTCCAAAGATTAAATAAACAAACTTATATTGATAAAGATTTAAACATACAAAGAACTCGTCCCCTTCATCTGGCAAGTTGGGTAAGTCCGGTTCACACTGGCAATGCCTCGCAGAGCCTCAATCAACCTCTCAATATGAGGCTTGAACGTATCTGTCAGTGGTTGGTGGTCATTCTGGTAAACTTCCTCCGATAGTCTATACCATAGGTTGAAAGTTATTTCTGCCACCTGGAAAAGTAAATTCATGTTTAACTCTCAATCATTAATACTTTTTTGTGTTACAATCTAATGCAGAAAAATGCTTATAATTTTAATTTTTATTGAGCCTTGTAGGTATGACCTCATTTTGATATACTTTGCAACATGTATAAGAGCAACAACTCTTATTATGAAATAAAATTAAATATAATTTATTCACCAAATATGGTCACAGATAAATTGATTTGCTAGGTTATTGTATTGGAAATAAATTTGGCATTATACATAGTTCTTATAAGTAACATACCTCATAATCATGATGACCTACACAGACTAGAGCCAGTTCCAGTGATCTGACAGAGAAATGTGTATTTCCAGTCATTGCCGTCGAAATTATTTTATCTAGGAAAGTCTCTGCGAGTTCCGTAAACACTCTTGCATAGTTTGCTGCTTTCTCTTCTTCCTCATGAGCCACAGACATGTGGTAGCTCTCCTCGAGACCCGACACACTCTCAAATAATAACCTCTCTACATCTTCATTATTATTATTGTCCTCTAAACAATGCAATAACGCACATATACAATCTGAAGCAGCATCATGTAATGTATTAATAGAATTGTGATCACGCAAAACTTGCATACAGAAACCAATAACCGCATTATTTGGTACCTCTTGTATGTTCACTGCTCGCACTTGTATCCAAGATGTCATACATTTTATTATCTTCAATGCTACATGTGTATTCTGTAAGTTAACAATACTGTCCTTCAGAAAAGAACAAACTGTATGAGAATGTGACCTTAATTCTGATTTGATATTCTCCCTCCTGTTTTCGCCCAGCTTTAGGCTTGATGAGTCTATTTCTTGAGGTAGCACTGTTAAGATTTCTAACAAAGCAAAGTCATTTTTGTTTGAAAAGGATTTGATTAAGTCACTTATGCAGTTCTGCCAGGAAGGCATTTGCAGTGCTAGGTCTGCAAGGGCCAGGCACAGCTGTGTGAGAATCGCCGAACTTGTGTCTGGCGACGTGCGTTCTAAATGGGCTACCAAAGAGTCTCGGAGTGACACCACAGCTTCTGATGGCAATTCTGATAAATTGTGCTGCACTTTAGATCTCATAGTCTGCGCCGCAAAGTAACAAGACTGGACATCTTTTTTCTGTTGTAATAATTCATCAGCTATTTTCCAAGAATGTATCTGAAACAATAGATGGCATTTCACACAAATGATTACCGCAACTGTTATAGGAAAGCCGAATTGAAATCAGTGTGTAAATTAACATGCTGGTCTACTTACGGATTTTTGAACATCTCCCAACCAAAGGGAGGCTTTTTCTTTTTCACTAGCATTGGGGTTATCATACAATGCACTAATAGCCTGGTAAATTGTGTCCATCGATGGGGTCTCCATATTTCTGCCGCTAATAGTAAACCGGCTAATCTCAAAGCATCACTTTATTATCACAATTATCACTCAATAACATAACTAAAACATGGCAAACGATAAAAATTATCAAAATCAACACTGTTCGATAGAAAATGCTCGAGTGAAATCTATTTGACCATAGACTAAATTGATTTGGCAACTGACTGACTGTCGAAGTTCCAAAGAGCAATAAAAAAATCCACAGACAACAACAACAACGCGTGCAAAATGTCAACGTCATTAAACGACATTTTATTTGATTGATTTGATCAGAATTTTCGCTCATTCGCTCAAGGTTGTGTGTACTAATCATCTGTTCAGCCGATCGATATTGAGTTTATCAAGTTATAAAAAATACATACCTAAGCAGCTACAAATGTTGTTAACGAGGCCGGCAATTATCCGTGGTATTTGTGCATTCAGCAAGCAAACTTCGAGCCGGACGCTGCACTCGACTCAAATAGCAATGGCACCTATCAAGGTAACCTGTTTTTTGTGTGTTTGTTTAGAATTATATAACTGTTGGCTGATTTTGATTGTTCCTTATAGGTTGGTGACAGTCTCCCGAATGCGGATTTGTTTGAGGATTCGCCGGCGAACAAAGTGAATATACGCGAGTTGACGACTGGGAAGAAAGTTGTCCTGTTTGCCGTACCCGGCGCGTTCACTCCGGGATGCTCGAAGACACATTTGCCGGGCTACGTCGAGAAAGCTGACAAGTTGAAGAGCGAGGGAGTGGCGGAGATCGTGTGCGTGGCTGTCAACGACCCCTATGTAATGGCTGCCTGGGGGGCACAGCACAATACTAAAGGAAAGGTTTGTAAAAAGTTTTAACTCTCTTCTGTAGTTTCTTTAACCCCAAATACACCCATTCGCAAAGAATTCTGTATTCAAACATACATATCATGGTACAAGAGTACTTTTAGAACCACCACCAGATCAAACTTGCAGTATCATTAGTGTCTAAATAAATATATAATACTAGCTTTCGCCCGCGAGAATTTCCCACAGGAACAGTGCTTTTTCCCGGGATGAAAGGTCCCCTATGTTCTTCTCCATACTTCTAACTATGTGTATGCGAAATTTCAGGAAGATTGGTTCAGTAGATGAAGCGTGAAGAGGTAACAAACAAACTCACTTTTGCATTTATAATATTAGTTAAGATAGGATTTAGAATAAGAATTGAAATATAGCAGTCCAATAAATTAACAGAATAATATTATATTTTTTTTAAGTTTCTTAGTAAGCTTTGAAGTGTTTGCAGATATGGATGTAGAATTTTAAATCAAATATTCATGACATTGATTTGGAAACTAATGCCCAAGGTCATAGATGTCAGACAGGATAAATTAAGGCAATTTTCAGTTTAGGAAATCATACTTTTATATTAATCCTACTTCCTACTAATATTATAAATGTGAAAGTTTGGATGTGAGTTTGTGAGTTTGTAAGGATATTTGTTACTCAATCATGCAACATCTACATGCTGTATTTTGATGAAATTTGGTTTCCGGGAAGATAAATACGTGGATTAGCTTTTTATACTAAAATTCCCACAGGTGTGAAGCCCAGGGGCGCAGCTTGTATTAATATAAAGCTGGGTTCGAAATTATCAATATATTTATCCAGATAATTTTAAAGAAAGATCCTTCTCAGATAATCCCATTGTCATTTCTCAATCACTCAAAAACTCCATAATGGAAAAATTAAATTTGGCATCTATATTTATCCCATGTGTGAATGTATTTTATGTTCATTCAGGGTAAGTACACATTCAAAAGTAATGAGGCCAGTATAGCAACTTGGAAGCAGTACATTATGTGTTAATGACTTTAATTTGTGCTTATTATTCATAGTCAACAGCACGACTCGACCTTCAACCTCATTTGATAGTAAAAGCAACTTATTGACGTGACTTTCAGCTTTGAAGGAAACAACAATACATTATTAAAGTGGCAATCTATTGTGGTGTCTATCTTGCAGTGGATGTGAACATACATGAACATAGGTGCCACACCCAGCCAGCTCAGAGGCAGGAACGGACAAGCCGAATACAAGATTCAATTTAATTCAATTAATTCGGTAGACAAATTGAATCGAATTGAATTTTTACCAGGGGGCACAGATTTGTAAGGAGTGACACGCTCTGGGATGGGAGAGGATGGTCGACTAGCCGCAACCGGCCGACCACAATCGACCGACTATGCAGCCTATAGCCAATATAGGAATTTAGGAGGACAGGTTGTACGACGGAGGAGAGCGTTGGTGAGAAGTTGCCCGTTGTTCGCGTTGGCATCATTGCGTGTAGTGTTGCGTCCAAATGATGTTCTGAGACATATGAGATTCTTCTTGGTTGACTGCGAGGCGGTAGACTGTATCTAGTTGTTCTCGTTGGCATCACTTCGTGTGGCGTAGGATGACCATTAGACGTATGAGGTTTTCTTATTTGATTTCGAAGCGGTAAACATTCGCTAGTTGCACTCGTTGGTATCGCTTAGTAAAAGGTAGGATGACAATCTGAGGCGGATGAGTTTCCTCTTATTTGATTTTGTTACTGTAGAAGTATGAAGTTCTCTTTTACGACACTGTGTGTTTTGGATAACAAGTTAATACACAATATGAATTAATTTTCTTATTTGAATGCGAAGCTGTAGAGGTAGCCAATTCTCATTGACATCGATGCTTGTGGAGTTGTTTAGTAATCCGGGGAGTAGGAGTTTTTTCTTATTTGGGAAGTTCTATTCAAGATGTTTATTTCACTCGGCGGATTGACGGTTATTTTTATTGTGTGCTTAAAACTTCTATCTGTGCATCTTGTTTATCAATAGATTCTAAAGAGTTGTCTTTTTTATTTTTATTTTATTTATTGAGGAACAACTAACAATTACATAATAAAATCTTAACAATATGTATTACATGCAACAATTGGTAATTATGTTACCAACTACGTTATCCACAGTTTGAAAGAACAAGTTTTAAAAGAAAAGATTGCCACTAGATGCTATGAAGGAAGTAAATTAAAAAATACAAGTTTCATAAATGAGATATGGGAAATCAGAGATAACTAATGGTTCAAAACATGTATACCTATGTGAGAAAGCATTACAATTATAAAATATACATATAGTATAAATAATACAAGAAGATGAAGTTAGTAATTTAAATCGATTCTAAATCTAGCCTAGACAACAAAGATTTGAGTTTATTTTTATATTGAAAAGGAGAAATAGCAAATAAGTCTAAAGCAGCATCGAAGTATTTGTTATGGGACTCAACCATACGACGAATGGGTGAACGGTGACCAGAGTTGGTGCGACAAGGTGTTAACGCAAAAAGCGGTCGAGATCGGACTCGACGCCACAATGCTGATCTTGGAACAATATAACTTAATTTATTGACTAAGTTGATGGAGTCAATTTTACCATGTACTATATTATACAACAACACAGCATCAAGATACCTGCGCCTTGATTCAAGAGTCAATAGTTTGTATTTGGTAAGTAGCTGAGAATAATGAAGGTATCGGCGATTACACTTAAAATGCATGGTACGTAAAAATTTACGCTGAACTTTTTCAATAGCGAGAGTGTATTTTTTGTAGAAGGGATTCCATATGTGTACTGCGTATTCAAGTTGGGAACGAACTAGGGCCCTGTACAGATATAGGTAAGTAGAACAGTTTCTAAAATCTGCAGACGATCTAAGAACAAATCCAAACATTTTGAAAGCTTTGTTGGTTATGTGTTGAATGTGGCTGTCCAAACAAAGCTTGTCGTCGAGGACTATACCCAAGTCCTTAATAGATTTGACTCTATTTAGCGAAATACTGCATAAATTGTAGTTACAATCAATAAAATTAATATTTTTTGTAAAACGTATAAAATTGCATTTAGGTAGGCTGAGATATAATTTATTCGTAGAACAATAGGCAGACAATCTATCCAAGTCTTGCTGAAAGGAAAAGCAATCATTGATAGTTTTGATACATTTATAAGCCTTTAAGTCGTCGGCGTACATTAAGAATTCAGAGTTTTGGAAACATGTGTGTATGTCATTAATGAAAAGTATGAATAAGAGAGGTCCCAAGATTGATCCTTGCGGCACCCCAGATGTTACATGTACCATGTTGGATTGGTAGCCATTAATGACGACTGTTTGGGTTCTGTTGTTGATGTAAGATTGAAACCAACGAAGCAAATTACCGCGAATACCATTAAATGCAATCTTATTTAGTAATAATTCATGATCGACCTTGTCAAAAGCTTTCTGGAAATCGGTATATACAGAATCAACTTGTACGCCATTGTCCAGATTCTCAAATAAACTTGAAGTAAATGTAATTAGGTTGGAAGAGGTAGAACGAGACTTAACAAAACCATGTTGCTCCGGAATTATAATATTATGCAAAATAGGATAAATCTCTATTATGTACAAGGCGCTCAAAGAGTTTAGCTAGTGCGGAAATGATGGAGATGGGGCGGTACTGCTCAACGTCCTGTTTAGAACCGCTTTTGTGAACAGGGGTAATGTAAGCACATTTCCAGCAATCGGGAAAAAGACCTTCTGCGATACATTTGTTAAATATAATGTGAAGAGGTTTACATAAGGTATTGGCAGTATGCTTCAGGAAATAAGGTGGTTGTCAAATTATCAGATGGTCTGTAGTGTAATTAGGTACCTCGAACGAATGACCGCCATATAAGGTTGTTTTCTTAGAAATCCATTGTCCGATTTGATGGTCGATTGTGGATAATTTAGTTTCTCTTTTGCTACCGGGTAAAGGTTAGGTGGCGGATATTCAAGATCCTTTCAAAGTGTGATTATCTTGTTTCTTATATTCTATTATTCAGTCCGTTGTTTTTCTTTTGTTTTAGTTTTTGTAGTTCTTATCAGATACCTAGTTTGTTTCTCTATAATATTATAGTGGGTATTTTTCTCCTGTGATTTGTTCTCTTTGTTGTTTGGGTTATCCAAATAACCTACATCACAAAACCACCAACAATAATGGCGAATTACTAAAAGATCTAATTAGAATAGAAAACCTCCGACTAGAGACGTCTTTCGGTCGTACAAGCTGCAAAACTACATTCAAATCTGGCTGCAACACCACCCAAATCGACCATATTATGACCCAAGCAAAAAATCCACCACTTTTTTAACTTTATTAAAGGAGAACATACGCCGTTATCAGACCACAAGATCATCTGGGGCAACCTAAAACCACTCAATCCGAATTCCAATAGGAATACCAACCAAACCAATACGCAGGCTACGACTACGACACCCCAAAGTAATGACACAAGTACATTCAGATACAAAACCCTTGACTATGAATTACTCCAATTAGAAAGCCCAAAAAAGAAATATCAGACAGAAATAATTGAACTACTTAATAAAAATCGCCAAAACGCAAACAAAAATAACCTATCTTGGGAAGAAACCACGGATATCATGAAAACTTCAGCCACCAAAGTCCTAAAGTTTTACCCCAAATACTCAAGAGAACGCAGAATAGCGGTAGCAAAACTACAACAGGCGAAATTTCGGAAAAACCAGCGACCCACAGACCCAGCCCGCCAAAAAATCTTAAAAGATGCAGAAATCATCTTAGAGCAACGGAAGCAACTGAGGAACATGAAAAATGCCGGGCTTTTTTCAGTGACATGTCAAAAAAGCACCCCTCTGTAAGAATGAAATACACCTACGAATTTTACAGAAATCACAAACAAACAGAAAGACGCCGCTTAAAGCAGACCTTTATTCCAATGTCAAAATGGGAAGAAGAGCTCGCAAAGTCGGAAGTCCCAACTATTGAAGAAATAAAGAATGAAGACCTGACACAGCTAGGACCTGAACCCACATTAGAAGAAATGGAAGATATAATAAAAAAAAATGCGCAACAAAACAGCCCCGGAATTGACCAAATTGTAGCTGAATTATATAAAGCCAACCCTGAAGAACTATACTTAGAAATATTGAATCACATCCGAATAGCCTGGACAAAAAATATCTTACCACCTTCATGGACCCAATCAGTGCAAGTGTGCAGAACAACTACGCTCTGCTACCAGAAAATGTGCGCAGAGAATCCGGACAAACGAAGCGGCGGGAAGAATTCTGTACCGGAACTTCACCGGGAAAAAACCACCGGTAAAAATAAGTACCGGGAAAAAATCTCCACGCGGCACCACGTTTGCCCGACTAGAACCTAACTTAAGCTATACGCAGACTGCTACCACCGTAGCTTATAAAGGGAGCTACAGGGCCCTATATAATAACCTAACCTATAAATTAACTAAACTAAAAACTATAAATTTAATCTTCAACTCACCAAGTTGACTTTTCTTTCGATCCAAGTTGGGGTGTCTTCGGAGAAGGTGGTGGTCCCTAAATCACCCAACCTACCCCATGAGATCTCAACCCCCAGAAAAAATACCTGATCCGTCTAGCAGTTCCACTCGGCAACAGGTTTCGGCGTCTCCAGGCAGCCACAGGTCACGTCGGTCACAACAAACAGTCCAAGTAAAAGGTTTCACAAACACACACGTTCCATAGTTATTTAACAAAAGGGAAACTCACAATTATAGTTCAAACTAACCAACAATCAACGTGGTTTTAGACAAAGGGACGCGGGACCTCTCGCGTATTAAACAAACCGAAATCGCACAGGACAATGGCGACCGTCCGCGACCCATTCACGCGAGCAGCGTGAGAACCCCGAACGCCTGGTGGCGACAATAGGAAACGCTTGCGTTTCGTTTCATCCATTATATTACAAACATCCCCCCGTCCCGGTCTGAGAAGCAGACCGCTAGCTTACTCTACCGGAAGGCGGGCGAGAGAGGTCACACCTCTCCTTAAAATCGAACCGTCGACCAACACCTCAGCCACACGCGGAGTGCCATCTCCGCCAAGAATCAAACGTAATATGCGAGCTCGTCGCTAAAGCAATGAGGGCAAATTTGCCTCTTTTAACAATACTAAATCACCCTCCCTGGGAGGCTCAGTCCTGTCTGTCCACTTCACTCTTTGCTGCAGCAAATGCAAATATTCAAGCGACCAGCGACGCCAAAAGTCCTGGCTCATTTGCTGCAACATTTGAAAACGCGACAACCGATATACGCGTTCGTCCTTCCACGGGTATTCGGGCAGGGCATTCAAGGGCCCTCCCACCAAAAAATGACCAGGGGTGAGAGCTTCCAAGTCATTTGGATCTGGAGATAGCGGACAGAGAGGACGAGAGTTGAGGACCGCCTCAACTTTACAAAACACTGTGGCCAGCTCTTCAAAAGTTAGAGCCGTTTCTCCGATAATGCGGCGGAGGTGGGTCTTTGCGGATTTCACAGCCGCTTCAAAAATCCCTCCCCAATGGGGGCAACTTGGGCAGCAATTTGACTTAAACTAGTACAATTTTTATCAATAAACACAGAAACATCCTTAAGATAATTTACAGTTCCCTTATAGTTTGTGCCATTATCAGACCTAATAAGGGAAGGTAGACCTCGACGCGAAACAAAGCGATCCAACGCGGCGACGAAGGCCTCCGTAGTCAGAGCCGATACCACCTCCAAATGGACAGCCTTGGTGGCCAAACAAACAAATACACACAAATAGCCCTTCACAATACGGGCATTACGAAAGGGAGAAGCCTTGATCGAAAAGGGGCCGGCAAAATCGGTTCCAACGCCGTCAAACGGCCTCGAAGGTCGGATTCGATCAGCGGGCAAATCACCCATCTGTGGCTGCATCGTGGATGCCTTCAACCTATAACATGCAATGCATCGAAACAGGACACTACGGATTGCTCTTCGGGCAGACAAAATCCAAAATTCGCGTTGCAAAATAGCCAACAAAGCATTGCACCCAGCATGGGCGTTACGAATGTGTCGATCAGACACCAAAAGCTGCACCAAGGGTCCGCCCTTGGGCAACAACAGAGGATGGCGAGTCTCATATGGAAGATCCGCCTTCCGGAGCCTGCCTCCAACCCGAAGAAGCCCATCCGAGTCGATGTACGGGTTCAAACGAGCGACCGCGCCCTTCAACTTAGCGCGTCCGTCGCGCAAAATACAAAGCTCTGACTCAAACCGTCCGGTCTGCACGACACGGACCCAATGCAACAATGCGCTCCGGCGCTCTTCTGCACCTGCAATCGGCTCCAACCGCTTTGCCTGTGGGTTTCTACAATTATGTATGAAACGCTTAATCCAACTGGTGACACCCAGAAGCTTATCCAAGCTGCTATACCGAGCAAGTAGCCAATCCGGCTCCGACGTCGTCTCAGCGACTACAGCATGTACACGGAGCCCAGTCAAACTCAAAGAAGTAACATCTGTCTGACAGACAGGCCAAGATGTTTCTGATCCCATCAGCCACTCTGGACCCCACCAGAGCGGGTGTGACACCAATTCTGGTGCCGTACAACCTCGGGAGGCACAGTCCGCTGGGTTAAGCTCTCCCGGCACATGTCTCCATGTTATATCAATTCCAATATTTTGAATTTGGGAAACCCTGTTTCCAACAAAAACCTCCAAGGTATATGGGGCCGCGCGCAACCATGCAAGCGCGACCTGGCTATCCGACCAGGCGAAGATGTCCCGTATCTCGACCGTGGCCGCCAGCTCACTGGCAACGTGATGCAACAATTTAGAGAGAAGGTGAGCTCCACTCAACTCAAGCTTAGGAATAGTCAGCCTAGTCCTGATGGGGGCGACCTTGCTCTTCCCTAACAAAAGCGAGACATTGACCCGGCCATCGGCGTCAACTGTCCGCATATAGACTGACGCGGCGTAGCCTCGCTCCGACGCGTCACAAAAGCCATGCAGGCTGGCTCGATATTTCCCGGGTGGCAATATTCGACGAGGCAAGGCAATCCGATTGACTTCCTTAATCGATGAAAACAACTCGAGCCAATCATCCAATGGAGAGCCAAACAGCGGCTCGTCCCACGAGACGCCCAAAGTCCAAAGTCTCTGAAGAAGACACTTCGCAGAGAATATCACTGGACTGATCCAACCGCTTGGATCAAACATACGAGCTATTACGGACAACACCGTTCTCTTAGTCCAGACTTTTTGGTATTTCCAAGTCCACTTGGAATGTGAAAATATCGGTTAGCGGCTGGTACTGCATGCCCAGCACCGCTATCCTGTTGGGATCATCCACATCCTCAAACAGGTGAGGGTTCTGTTGGTGATCCTCCGGGATCCCTTCTAGAACTTTAGGCTCATTAGACAACCACTTACGTAGCTCGTAGCCACCTGTCTTCAATATTTCAATCAATTCATCCCGCAGTAGGAGGGCCTCCTCAATACTTTGGGCTCCGGTGCACACGTCATCAACATACAAGTCACGTGACAGCACGGAAGCCCCACGGGGAAAGCGGATCCGTTCCCGCTCTGCCAATTCAAGCAATGATCTGATGGCGATATAGGGACTAGATTTCAAACCATACGTGTTTGTGTTGAGTTCATACACCGTCACAGGATCCTCAGGGCGCTCACGCCAGAGTATCAACTGGAATCGCCTGTCCTCAGGATGTATGACTGTCTGGCGGAACATCATCCGGATGTCCGCACCAAAAACCACTTGATGTCTTCTAAAGTTCAAGATGATGTCAATTATGTCCCTATGCAATTTGGGACCCGAATGCAAACACAGATTCAACGAAACCCCGTTCGAAGTGGGTGCGGACCCATCGAAGACGGTCCTCAATTTGCCTGTTGAGGCCTTCACCACCGCGTGGTGGGGCAAAAAATAATGCTCAGTTGAGCTCCAATCAACTCGAGCCGGAGACATGTGACCCAAATCCTCGTACTCGCGCATAAATTCAATATATTTATCGCGAAGTACGTGGTCACGCTGCATGCGTCGCTCCATGGACAGCAGTCGTTTCTCCGCAAGCGCCCTACTTTGCCCTAGGCTAGGACGAGAGGCAACAAAGGGTAACCTAGTTACAAACCGACCGGAGGGCAACCTCTCCGTGGTTGATCGAAAGAAGGCTTCGCACTCAGCGTGTTCCGGATCCATCCTGGAACTCATAGGTGGCTCCTCCACCTCCCAAAACCTTTGCATGGTCTTGGCCAAGGACGCTGATGCGACGACCGGTGGCTCCTCCACGGTGCTATTATCAAACACAGGGCCCATCAGGGCGAAACCAAAGATAGTAGACACTGCCATCAGTGAAGACGAACCCAGAGCTTTCTGGGTACCCAACAAAATCCAACCCAATACGTCCGAGCCCAGGAGCAAGTCCACTGGGCCGGGATGAAAAACAAAGGAGTCGGCCAAATCCAGACCCGAAACCAAAGACAACACACCCGGCGGTATGTCTGTCGAGGGGTGCCAACCCGCAATGGTATCCATTACCATAGCCGAAGTCGTGATCCTCATTGTGGAGGACTTCAGCGAAGAAAAGGTGACAAGTGTCTGGCCCGTCAGACACTTCACTTGTATGCCACCAACTCCAAGAAGTGGCACAGGCGAGTCTTCCACGACTAAACCTAACTGGTGTGCCACTCGAGTGGTAACCAAACTGCTTTGAGCCCCTGAGTCCAACAGAGCTCTCAAATTCATGGCTTCCCCCCCCCGACCCCATACGCGGACCACCGCGGTAGGGAGCAGAACCGTCCGCGGCTCTGTCCCAGCAAGGGAGCAAGCTAGTTACGGGCTCCCCACTCTCTCCAAACCAGGGGCGCGCCACTGACCCGGATAATATGGCGGGCGAGTGCACATCCCCACCTGAGGGGGGGCATAACCCGCGGCCCGGCCATACATATGGTACGGCGGGTGGTACTCCAGCCGTGGGTACTCGTGCAGCGGCGGAGAAAACCGCTGCGGCTGCATGTGTTGGGTATTGGTAACCCGCGTGGAGGGGGGTGTCCCCACTCTCACGTCCGATCTAGGGCCCCCGCCCATGGGGGCCCTATCCGGGGCCTGGCCAGCCACATACTGGCCATGACCTTGAGGCGCGTGGTCCCGGTCCGCCAAGACCCGCGCAGGTACGCGACCCCCCTCCCGAGGGGGGGTGCGACGAGCGAAGCCGCGTCCTTCTTCCAAAGGTGGAGGGCTTCGCGCAGGAGCGCCCCCGCCCATAGGGGACCCCTGCCTCAACATCCGGGTGCCATCCCCGTTCCGGTTCATGCAGAGCATCGCGTGGTGCAGCCCACGGCATGCACTGCATGGTATGGCCCTGGGACAGTCACGTGCATAGTGACTGCCCAAACAGTAAAAGCAAAGTTCATGCCGCTTTGCCATGCGGCGCCTATCTTGTACTGGCAGTCTCTGCCAGTCCCTGCATTGCAGCAGGCTGTGGCCCATCCGACCACATTGCAGGCAGTCCGCGTCCCTCGCGACTGCTGCCGTGTGTGCAACCCGCGCACCAGCTCCACGCGGTGGCGGTTGCCGTCCCTGTTGGGGCTTCCCTCGCCATGAGGGTTCCAAGGGCCTACGTTCAGGCGCTCTGGATGGCGCTGAGTCCGTCATGGTATTCTCAGCAGCCCGTGCCTCAAACTCCAAAAACTTCACCAAGTCAGTGAATGTTGGTAGGGTGGTGCTATCCCGCTCCGCATTTTTCGCGCTCAAACCGCGAGCGGATGTCATTGGGCAATTTGCCCAATACAATGTGCACCAACAAAAAAGACCATTGGTCCACCGGCAGCCCCAGTGTGCGGAGCGCGTTACAGGCCACTGTAACGGGCGTGAGCAACTGCAGGCGCAACTGTGCCCTGTTGGCCACCTTGGGCAGGGCCATCAACTGTGCGGCGTGCGCATCCGCTAACAAACGTAAGTTTTGGTAGCGGGAGTTCAATAACTCCCAAGCCGTATCGTACTGGTCGTCCTCCACCCGGAGGTGCTGGATGAGCGACCGCGCTTCATCCTCAAGAGTGGAGAGGAGGTAGGCCATCTTCTGGGCCTTCGACAAATCCTGTCGTGCTACGACCAGGGACTCAAACATATTTTTATATGCTACCCACTCCTCCATCCTACCCCCAAAGTGGGACAGCTGAAGGGTGGGGAGCCGACCAGTAACTGCTGGTCCTTCCTGTCTAACAGGTGTGCGAGGGGCTGGTCCGCCAGCCTGTCTCGCCCTTATTGCGGTCGCCGCCTCCGCGATATCATCGTGCAGACTCAGGATCTGGTCCATGTCCGCCATGTGACCTGCGTAGACCTCCGGGGCAAGTTCGGCTTCGGTAAGCACCACCATGGCCGCTTCCGCGCTAATCAATCGTGAGTGGAGGTGATCCGCTCTTAGCAGTATGGCGCCCTCCCTGTCCTTCCGGGACAGGAGTCCTCCGGCCGTCACAAACCATATCAGTTCGTTGGCGAGTGTCGCCTTAGCATTGGAGACCTTCGCCATCGCGTCAAGTCACAAACAAAAAATAACAAAAGGTAAATAAAAAACAACAAAATCAAACAACTACACGAAGAACCGCGGTAGGTATGAGAATGGCACAAACCCGGAACGCACGGTACAAACCGCAAACAAATACAAAAAAGGTTACAAATATTCTTATACAAACAAACTAAGAAAAATCTAATAATTTTTACAAACAATTAATTATTTTTTACAAACGAACAAATAGAGGGTAGATAAACTACGCTCTGCTACCAGAAAAATGTGCAGAACAACTACGCTCTGCTACCAGAAAATGTGCGCAGAGAATCCGGACAAACGAAGCGGCGGGAAGAATTCTGTACCGGAACTTCACCGGGAAAAAACCACCGGTAAAAATAAGTACCGGGAAAAAATCTCCACGCGGCACCACGTTTGCCCGACTAGAACCTAACTTAAGCTATACGCAGACTGCTACCACCGTAGCTTATAAAGGGAGCTACAGGGCCCTATATAATAACCTAACCTATAAATTAACTAAACTAAAAACTATAAATTTAATCTTCAACTCACCAAGTTGACTTTTCTTTCGATCCAAGTTGGGGTGTCTTCGGAGAAGGTGGTGGTCCCTAAATCACCCAACCTACCCCATGAGATCTCAACCCCCAGAAAAAATACCTGATCCGTCTAGCAGTTCCACTCGGCAACAGGTTTCGGCGTCTCCAGGCAGCCACAGGTCACGTCGGTCACAACAAACAGTCCAAGTAAAAGGTTTCACAAACACACACGTTCCATAGTTATTTAACAAAAGGGAAACTCACAATTATAGTTCAAACTAACCAACAATCAACGTGGTTTTAGACAAAGGGACGCGGGACCTCTCGCGTATTAAACAAACCGAAATCGCACAGGACAATGGCGGCCGTCCGCCATGCCATTCACGCGAGCAGCGTGAGAACCCCGAACGCCTGGTGGCGACAATAGGAAACGCTTGCGTTTCGTTTCATCCATTATATTACAAACAACAAGTTCCACTACCAAAAAAAACGAATCCGAAACAGGTTGATGACTACAGACGAATATCAATATGTAGCACAGGATACAGAATCTATGCAAACCTATTGCTAAAGCGACTAGACTAAACAACTGAAACCCTGGGTAACTATCAAGCCGCTTTCCTAAGCAATCGTTCCACGGATGACCACATGTTTAGCTTACGCAGAATCCTGGATGAAGAATGGAAAGCAGGAGAAAAAATCTTCGTCCTAGCTATAGATATAGAAGCAGCTTTCGACACGGTGGACCTCAACGCTCTCAGAGATATACTCACAACAAGAACGAATAAGGCTCTAACAAACCGGATCATAAAGGCCACTATGAACGAATCCACCTGCATAAAATGGTTCGGCCAACAGACCAAATGGATAAAAAAAGGTAAAGGGGTCAAACAAGGGTGCCCCATATCACCACGACTTTTTACAATAGTAATGGATGACGTATTTATGACGTTAGCAGAAGAGCTACCATTTGTAAATCTAAGCCAAGACGAAAAAATACAACTGCCAATCATCCTCGCCTTCGCGGATGACGTAATAATTGCGTCAAACAATATCCATCAGCTAAACGAGATATTCACAAAGGCAAAAGCCCTTTTCAAGACAGTAGGCCTCACAGTCAATAACACAAAGACAAAACTACTTGTCCGGGACCCATTAAATCTTAACAATAGGAACTTTTTGTCTTGGATGAAGCACCACTAGCGCCCGTTACGGAAATTCGGTACTTAGGTACTTACATCTCAAGATCATTAGACAGAAACAGCACTGTGAATACCCGCTGCAAACAAGGACTCAAAAACGCCAAGATCCTACAAAAATTTATTAAAATATCTCGGATGAATTGGAGAACGATAGTGCTCCTATATAAAATGATAATAGAGCCAACAATGACATATGGCCTCAAATGCGCGGCACTGACAAAGGCAAACAGATCAAAACTTAGGAGATATGTGCGGCTTATTTTACGAGATATGTTAAATAATGCCGGGCCCTCACATACACACAGAAAAATACACGATATTTTAGAAGGAAAAACCGTTACAAAAAAATTAAGTGCCTACGACTGTGCTACTACGGACACATACTACGACGCTCAGAACCACATATACTACACGCCGCATACAACCACGAAGCAGTGAGACTAAAAGTCGGCCGACCGATTTTTACCTGGAAAGACTCGCTTAATCACGATATGAAATACTATAGCAAAGAGCCCCTCTGAATGGGTCGAACTCGCGTCAAACAAAAAAGAACTAATATTAGCAGCAAGAGAAATATACAAAATGGAAGAAACGGACAGCGAAGAAGAGGTCGAAAACGATACCGCCATCAACACACGCGACGGCGACGAAGATGCCAGCGAGAACAGCCGAAACTCACCAACGCTCTCCTCCGTCGTATAACCCGTCCTCCTGAACTCCTATATTGGCTATAGGCTGCATAGTCGGTCGATTGTGGTCGGCCGGTTGCGGCTAGTCGACCTCCTTTCCCATCCCAGAGCGTGTCACTCCTTACAAATTTGTGCCCCCTGGTGAAAAATTCAATCCGATTCTATTTATTTGACATAAATTGAATTGAATTGAATTTTGTATTCGGCTTGTCCGTTCCTGCCTCAGAGCTGGCTGGGTGTGGCACCTATGTTCATGTTCATGTTTGTTGTTTGGGTTATCCAGATAATCTCCATTATATTTGTACAACGTGATACTAGCGTGGCGAGGAAAAGTATGTGAAAACAGGAGATCCGAATGGAACTGGACTAAAGAAATCAAACTGCAGTTGTTGAACTATATTGCACTGATATTACACATAGAACTGGGTTTCACTTTACACTGAATCTATTATTTAACTTAACATATCATATCATAAAACAATTTGAAACTGAACATTTTTATTCACAATTTTTAAAATTAATAGCACTCTTTTTTTCTATTCCTTTTACTTTTTTCTAATGTTCTATCTGGCCTGTACGGCCAGCCAATCTTTAAAAATGTTTATTATTCGTTTATTGTTGATGTCTTGTTACCAGTCCTTTAGCATACTCAAGACAAAGAGTATAATAAATTTATGATCCTCGGAGAAGACAATAGGATGATAAAAACTGGAAAAAGATGCGATGTATGTATTTAAAATTTTGTTGTTATCTTCGTGATTGATAAGTCTAAGCGGTAGGTACATAGGTACTTTATTTTCTATTGTATGTGTTTTCAATTATTTTCGTTATCTGTAATGCTGATGAGGGTGTGTCCTGTGACTTTTTTGTCACTTACTCTCAATGAAGAATGGTCACCTTGGCAAACAGCATTTCTATCTCTGATTTCTACTTTATGATGGTCAATTCTTTATTTTTCGGGTGATTCTTTTAATGAATAGATGTCTTCTAGCTAGAAATTAGATGTTTCCTTTTTGTGATTAGTAAATCAATGTTCCTTTGTAAATTGTGTTTGTGGTTCCATGAAAGACTGAGAAAGCTGCAGATATTGAGTCTAGTGTAGTTGAGTACAGGATTTGAGTGACATCTCGTTGTGGTTCTGGATGAACATTATTATTTTTATTTTGCCTTGCTGGGATATGTTTCGTATGGTTTTTGATTTGAAGAGTTCTTGCCATTGTAGCTGATGTATTCTAAAAATCGGAGAAAGCTGTGGAAAGGACTTATAATTATTGAGCACGGTGATTATTGATGTAAATTATTATCAGCTGTATCACTTGTAAATATATTAAATATATCTATTAACTTTAAAAATATGTACCTAAGTAGATGCAAATGCCACTGTGCTCGAGCGAGATAACCAACAATAGAGAGGCCATAAATGACCTGTCTTTTTTTGTTGGCGAACGCGAAAGGCAGGTCATAGTTTTTTTTAGCTATCCGAAATTTATTGCCTTTTTTACTTTCAAAGCCCTTTTCTCTGGGAACTTTCAAGTATGGGTTAGTTTGTTTTTATGTGGATTTTGTTTTGCACATATGCATTGCAAATGGTTGGGCTGGAGATCAAGTTGGTGTGAATAGTTCGTTTGAATTGTTTGAACGGAGGGAGAAAGGTTCGAAGAGCATAGCACTGAGTTCAATACTATAAATATAAAATGTATGCACTTATCAATCAATCAATCAATCACTTTATTTGTAAAACATAGGTAGTATAGGTTCACAGGTTACAAAAATATAGTATCACTATGTTTTGCCGGTAACAGCATACAAATATTGAATAAATTACATTACAGATTTACATGTCAAGAAATATTATGTCAAGAATTATTATCGTATTGTATATAACATGTATGTGTTTTGAGTCAGTATTTCTCTGTTATACTTTTTCTCGACATGGAGGTACACAACAAGTGGGCCTCCTCGGCTCTTTAAGTATCTAAGCTGTGAAGTTTACTTAATACAAATTTTGTGTAATCACAGACACGCCGCGCGAATCGCATATCGTGCGTTTAACAAGGAAAGATCTCACCGGGCAGTCTTTCACAACTGTTAGTTGCTTTTAAGGGCACTTGATGCGTCGACATGACACGAACCACGTTGACTTCTAGCTTCTCCTTCATCACTTGCACTCACTAGCAATTACGAACCAACCATTAATATATTAAAGCGCACTATCATTATCTCAATAAAAATTGATATGCAAGATATTTAAATAAACAAAATGAACACGATTTTTAGTTTACACTCAAGCTCAGTTCAAGTTTTAACATCTGTCGCGCACGTTGCGCAAAACCGCCGACACGACTGTCCTCGACCACTGTCACGAAGGAACTCCCCGTGTCTATCTTGCAGTGGATATAGTGATAAATTGGTAGTTTTTCTGCTACCATTATTCAAATAACAAAATGGATATTATTTAAAATTTGTACTAATTTTGACAAAAAAAAAATTATTAATAAAAACAAAAAACAAAACCGTCTTCATAGCTTCAACTTCCATAAAGCAAAGTTTGTTATCTGATATATACAAGCAAATATCTCTATATGAATGTGCTTATTTCAGATCCGCATGTTGGCCGACCCCAGTGGTAGCTGGATAAAGATGCTGGACCTAGGCACCAACCTGCCCCCTCTTGGTGGGTTCCGTTCCAAGAGGTTTTCCATGGTCATCAACGACACAAAAGTGGAGGAGCTGAATGTGGAACCTGATGCTGGCACAGGGCTGTCTTGTTCACTTGCAGACAAACTCAAAATCAAGAAGTAAAGAATATCCTCTTGTGATGTTAGCCTTAAGCTCACCGCTCCCGCTCAACAAAAAAAATTACATTGAAAAGTGGTTCTTAAGTATAAACTCTGTAAATACAATTTGCAGTGGCATTTAAGGCTCCCACAACTTTTTTAAACATAATCCAGTGTCTGAAAGTATGTGGAAAGTACAATTTATTTGTGGGAGCTTGGTAGTTTGGTATTCTAGCATGTCAATTAACAAGACTGGATGTTTCAAGGTCCCACATAGGTGTGATAAAATGTTTCATAGGTGTTTTTAAGATGGTGCCTTGCCTCACAACAACTTCAAGAGTTATTTAGTTTATATTCAACTAGAGTAGAGTTTATTATCACTTAAGAGTGTATCACGTCCGCGCGCCCGACCGAGTTTAGGTATTTGATAGACCGCAGCTGGCTGTGTGCAAGTCACACGCACACATCGACGTGAGATTGCCGCCAACCCGAAGTAATAAGTGACCGAGATCCGGCAAAGGATTTGTTGGTACCTATATACATTTTTTCTTGCTTTACGGTAATGAATACTAAAAATAAAATTACAACCATTTTCTTATGTAAAACATACTTGGCGCGACTTGGCAGTAAAATGGACACGAATGCCGCGACAGAAAATAGCATGACCGTCGTGCCAGGATGCTAAGATGTTAAACATCTGCCTGGCATCCCATGAAGGCCAATTTTTCGGGATGAGGTTTACAAAAATAGTATTTTTGGATCCAAGATAGCAGACAACTTTTTTTTAATTTTGCAATATGGGTATCGTTTTATAAGTGTTTCAGTGCGCTGATTACGAAAATAACATTTATTTTGGAATCCAAGATGGCGGACAAATTTTTTTTAAATTTTACAATATGGGTATGGTTATAAGGGTTTTCGGTGCGCTGATGACAAAAATAACATTTATTTTGAGATCCAAGATGGCGGACAACTTTTTTTTTCAAGTTTACAATATGGGTATGGTTATATAGGTATTTCGGTGCGCTGATGACAAAAATAACATTTATTTTTGAGATCCAAGATGGCGGACAATTTTTTTTTAATTTTGCAATATGGTTAACTTTTTGTAGGTTTTTGTGGACGCTGATGACGAAAATAACATTTATTTTGAGATCCAAGATGGCGGACAATTTTTTTTTTAATTTTACAATATGGGTATGGTTATATAGGTTTTTGGGGACGCTGATGACGAAAATAACATTTATTTTGAGATCCAAGATGGAGGACAGTTTTTTATTTTATTTTACAATATGGGTATCGTTTTATGGGTTTTTGGGGACGCTGATTACCAAAATAACATTTATTTTAAGATCAGCGTCCCCGAAAACCTATTAAACGATACCCATATTGTAAAATAATAAAAAAAACTGTCAGCCATCTTGGATCTCAAAATAATTGTTATTTTCGTCATCAGCGTCCCCAAAAACCTATAAAATGATACCCATATTGTAAAATAAATTAAAAAATTGTCCGCCGTCTTGGATCTCAAAATAAATGTTATTTTCGTCATCAGCGTCTAAAAACCTAGAAAACGATACCCATATTGTAAAATAAAATAAAAAACTGTCCTCCATCTTGGATCTCAAAATAAATGTTATTTTCGTTATCAGCGTCCCCGAAAACCTATATAACCATACGCATATTGTAAACTTGAAAAAAAAAACTGCCCGCCATCTTGGATCTCAAAATAAATGTTATTTTTGTCATTAGCGCACCGAAAAACCTATAAAAACATACCCATATTGTAAAATTGAAAAAAAAAGTAGTCCGCCATCTTGGATCTCAAAATAAATGTTATTTTCGTAATCAGCGCACTGAAAAACTTATGAAACGATATACATATCGCAAAATTAAAAAAAAAAAGTTGTCCGCCATCTTGGATCTTGATTTAGATTTATTTTGATTTTTATGATTTCGATTTCTATGATTTCGATTTATTACGATTTCTATGATTGCGATTTATTACGATTTCTATTTCATCAAAAATTGTCGGCCATCATTCATGAGTATGAAAATGGTACCTATATAAATTTTAAAAAGATTAAAAGTAATAAATATGTAACTCTGATCTCATTACTCTCTGCTGTCTGTGAATACATGAACACGCGAAAATTAAATGCCTCCCGAGCAGCAGAGCGACGTGGATTCCCCTTGACTCTTACCGGCAGACTGATTTTTCGTGGGCTTGGAACTCGTATATATTGAGCGATGGCATTGCCATACAAAAAATGTATGGGGAATTTCTTAGTGAATTGTTACGATATATAATATTTTTTTCGAGTTATTTTTCAAAAATCTAAAACGAGCAACTTGTAGCTAGTTTAATAAACTCGCGATTTAACATTATGTAGAAATTATAATTTGTGTTTTACATAATGATTTCGTTAAAGCCGTGAACCTTGTTTTTCGTATTTTTCGTGTTTTCTGGAAGGTATTTACGCAAAAATAAAAGGCAAAATATTTTTATCTGTCTCGTATAAGTAGTAGCAGTTATTTGAGAAGCCTATAGTACTATTTTTATTATCAATAATGATCTAGTTTTGGCACCAGGGTCAATTCAGTAACGCCTGTTTTGGCTAAAAACGTGTGATGCAGGCTTAAAGTAGGAACTGTTCATTACAGTTACCATAAGCGGGCTAGATGAAAAATTTGCGCATCAATCCGAGCTACGAAAGTCGTGTGTGCGCAGGGTAACGGACTGTTTCAAGTACAGTCTATGGCTGGGGAGCATTAGGATGAGCGGGATATTTTGAGTAGCAACGAGCCCGTGGATGCGCAAGCGCGCTCGAGTTGGTGAGTTTACGCTCGCTGATTGCACTAGCTCAATAGATGGCGCTCTGAAGCCTTCAACAGCACAGCACACTGTCCTCACTGGATGAGCATTTATATCACTACTGTCGTGGTGCTCACACAACGATGGAGTAGCTCCATGCTAGCCGCCTTCTTCTCGAGCCATCAGTCAGCGCACCTAACGAAGTAGTCATTCCGCGGTAATGTACTTATTCCCGTAGCCCTACAAATTTCATTCTAACGTGTATGAGATTTGTGCCGTGATTTGTAAGTGGCGCTCAACGATCCTAAACCATGCACAGTATTTGGTGCATTTAGTTAAATACATTAGTGGAAGATGCGTTCAGAAGCAATCAAAAAGAGATTCAATTATTTGCAGCATAAAGGTCGCAAGCCCTTGTGTTTCGACTAAAATGCAGTACACTTAATGTCCCGTCAGATATCATAACTATGAATATACTGAGCTTTCGTAGGTCGAGCATTATTATATGCTGTTTTCACATTAATCAGCGGCCGACCTCAATGCTGGCCGCTAAATTACCGGCAAAACATTCGTAAATTATTGACGTATTCAAGCATATGACATTGCAAGTATAAACCCGTGGACTACTGCGAATTAGCAAAACGATACCCGTTGTATTTGGTAGACATGATATTTAGGTACAAACGGCCATGTGTAGTAGTTTTGCTATTGCTTACAATAGAAGTCAAAAGCGATGTAATTTGTGTTTTTATTTAGTAGTAGGTAGCTAAAGAAAGTATTCCTAGTATACATTGTAACCCAAACATTGATAAAGGCTAAATCGCTTGATAATTGGATACGAGATACAGATAACTTCATAAAAATCCGAATGTACAAGAGCTTGCATTAGTGGAAGAAATTTGTAGCAAGAGTAGCGGGTTCGTAGAATTTTAGTCTGTACAGAATTGTCAACAGCTCATTTCTTACTCAAATTATTGAGAAATTCTAGCTCGTAAAGATTTGAGCCCTTGCCCAACTTACCTATGCAAGCCTTGGCGTGGGCTGCTTGCAAGATACCGCTTTGACATCGGTAGTTGCACTATACGCGTCGCCTAGCCGGCTGCGGCGTTCTGTATGGCGCGCGGCGGCAAGCATTGCTGCGATCAGGCGCTGGAGAGCCGGCGCCTACGGTCGCGGCCTTCCACGGAGGCGTCCATCAGAAGGCGCGGGCGCTGACCGCGCTTTACGCGTTTGCCGCTACTCGAGTTAGCCTTCATTCCTATATTATTGGCCGCAAAAGGCAGTAAAATGTACTGGATTGTAATTAAGAGCTGTTATTAAATTTAGGTACGCAATAAAAACGCAGGGTGGCATCTAACAAAATTGTAAACCAATTAGTTGAACGATAATGTGCAAGAAAGATCATTAGATTATGTTCAATATGCTTTGTCTGACTTTTCTTTTAGAATACTTTTACCTGCATTTTAGACAGGGCTTGCAAATGCATATAATCCGGTTGAATGATAACATTCCTAAAAAAGTATTTTTGACCGCAGGTTTACTAATGATTTATACGACTCGGGCCATGTGTACGATCGGAGTGTGAAAAGTGTCTTGCATCTTGGGAATTATTGCAACCTGGAACATTCGCCTGATAATAATCGTCTCCGTCAAAGGGCGATGGATTCACTTCGATACGGTATATCGTGCGTTCAGCGTTTTTGCTCTACGATTACGCGTTTATACTTGCTAACGTAGATTGGTCTAGGATTTATATCGAGGTGATGTAGGAGTCAAATTTAGTCATATCGCTTATAAAGCGAGATAAAATATTCATCAGTGAAAGATCGGAATGTTTTGGGTCTTTCCGGTATTTCGAAAAACTCCGCAGTAACTTGTATGTACGTTTCGTGAACATAACCAGGATATATAATTATATGGTTTATAAATAGACGAGTCATTTAAAACGACTTTTTGTAAATGTAGTGGTGGCGCATCGCGGGCCTGATGGTACCAGGTTTTGTGGCCTCCCAAGCTTTAGGTATCTTGCTCTTTTAGGTATAAGTTTGTATTGTCTTGCAAATGATCTATCCACCCATTATTCGTTCGGTGTTAAACATCGGCTAAATTTCAAGTATCTGTCTAAATACTATTTTTGTAAGTTTTTGAATATTACAAATGATATCTCTTTTGTATACATTGGCTTCGAATCCAGTACGTTTTGAATACAGACTGATACATAGTTCGACGCCTACGCAAGACGGTGCCTTGTTGCACCGTGCCATCTCACGCTTGATAATATCTTATGAGTTGGTGGAACATAACGAAATAAAAACTGGCAGACATTAGTCAAAATCTGGGTAATATGGATCTTGTATGTTAAAAAGCTGATAATTTAGAAGTATCCAATATCTCTTCTTTTATTAATTTCTATCATAGGAGTTGTTGCAAATACTATGTGGTCAAGGACATGGTTCATTATGAGCACCTATTGCGCTAACTTTCATTTTATGTGTCAGAATATCAAAACGACATATAGCTGTTTGCGCACAGCTTTGATGGTACATTGTATTATGGAAGTAAATCGTAATGATAACTAGAAAAGAGATCCGCCAATGGCCAGATCACCTATTACACATTTTATTGACGCGCTTTTGCATAGAGATCCGAATTTGCCGGATAACGTAATTAAACAAGAGATGTATATCTCAAATATTTAAAATTAAGCATAGTCCGGCGGGATGAACAAATATCTTTGGTTTATTCTTATATTATCAACTAACTTCCAAAGCTTTGTTCCTCGGATTTTTATGCTGTTAGCGGAGAACTTGACGTCATCAACATCTAGTCAAATTTCAGGACACATCCGTCCAGTGGTCTTGGGTGTAGTGTTGACAGCTAGGAAAAAAGGTATGTATGTCAGTCATTCAGAGTCACCTTATCTTCATGGGTATTCGAAGGTCCTATCTCATCTATTCATGTGCCTCAAAATACAATTATTTTTTCAATTGATATTGCATGTAACATAAGTGTTAGGAACATTCCCATGACTTTAATTAATTTTCTTAGAATATAATTAAAATATCGACTTGTGTATGTTTTGTAATTTTCCATATTAAGTATCTTAAAGTTTTTCTGAACATATGAGTGAAAATCCACGTGTCACGACAGTATCGATTATATACGATATTATTTAATAAAAAAATGTATTAATTTGGATAATTAACAAGAGGCTGACTGAAGACTTCACGATGACATAAATATATAGATATATGTTCTATTTCATATAGATTATTTCTGAGTTGTTTGGGGGCGAACTGACATCATGAGAAGTAGATAATTTGGCCTTGATTGCAACATGTTTGTTTGAACTTAAAGATTGTCGCGCAAACAACTTTGCATATGCTTAAAGGTAAACGCTCGAGGACCGTTCGAATGACCTAATTGTCGTGCGTGTGGTCAAAGACATTGAGAGTGTAGGTCTGACCTGACTTGAAAGTGCTCAGTGAAGGCATGTGGTCAAGCAAAACTCTGAATGCTCATGGAGACTGTGCATCCTATGTCACTGCATTTTCCCACCTGTATTTTGGGCCGAGTGGTCAGGTCGACGAAAGCGAAGATGCCCACGGCCATGCGACTAGTCAACGTGGAGTGTATTTGTAGATAAACTAGGCACTGAAACGCTCCGGGATTGCGGAAGGAGCCCTGTCGCGTGAAGACGCGGCAGGCCGCGTCGAGATGCTAGCATATTGGAGAGAACACTTGTACGCGGCGCTGCTTTCTGTCCGACTGTGTTTCAATGCAGCCACTCGTGGACTGTTCCATAGTAGTATGTGCGTGTAGGTGAGAAGAAGCACATTACCGGACTTGCGGAAGGCGAGGCTCCTCGGCGTGGAAGGCGTATGGACTGTCACTTTTCGACTCTCAAATGGAGACGGCTGCACTGGTCCTTGTCGCGGCATGTGTCACTTTTTTCGCTCGAGGTCAGGGAGCTAGCCACCAAATGCTCAGCTACAGGAGTCACTTTTGTCGTAGTGTCAGGTGTAGACAACCACTGGAGAACCGGACTTGGGGCTTATAGAGGACCCTGGGTGAAGGATGCGTGGCAGGCCGCGTCGAGCATTGGTCAGAGCTTTGGACGACCCTGTCGCGGCGTGGACTGCTTGATGGCTTTGCTAAGGCAAAACGCGTAAAATGTCGGTAGTGCGATAAGTCTTTTGCCGCTGTGGTCCACTGTTCTCACAAAATTAACTGAAATAGTATCCAGCTGGACGCCGTCGGGTTGTCGCCGTCGCGGTCAGATGTAGCTGCAGAGCATTAATTAACTGTTTATCACCGTTACATGCTCAGTAGCCATCGGCTTGTACTATTCACCTGTAAACTTGTTTTTCTTCCGCACCAGCGCGAGCGGGAGATATGTTCACAAATATGGATCCACGTGACTATATTTGCCGATTCAGAAGCCCAAGTAGGTTTTATTAGATAAAACTGTGTCATGCGTTGGACTGTCCATTGCCGTGTGGTCAGAGCACAAAACTATGGAAAACTGATCTATTGTCACGTAGTCGGCCCGGGTCTTGAAATGCTTATCTATCTTGATATATATTTTTGTTACTTATCTGACACGTATGAGTATTTCACCTTGGAATGAGTAGGTAAACAGAACGGCACGTCTCCAAAAAAATAAATTAATATAAAAATGCAATATCGAAGGCTGTAACACTCCGGCACGGCCTCGCATTGTAGATTTTCTTAGCGCACGCACACACCGCAACCGATGTACTTTTCGTCTGTTCTTTAGTTTTTACACTTTAGTGGATCTAAAATGTAAACAGAAACAGAAATCTTGTCAAATAAGATAAATATAATAAAATTACCCATTATAAATAATATCATAATTTGTTTACTACAACTATTTTAATATTATTGTTGAATTAAATGCGAAAATGAGTTTATTTGTTGGTATTTGTTCGCTCACGCTTTTCTGCTAAACCAATCTTCCAGTGTTGTCTTGCATACATTTTAAAAGTACCAATCTGGAATACGAATTGGGTACTTTTCATCCCAGGGAACAAAGCACTGTCGGAAACGGCGCGTGAAGAATATCCACGCGGGCAAAGCCGCGAGGAAATACAGAAAGCTAGTTGCCAGTTAGAGACTCGAAAACTATATGTTGTCTTCATTAATATTACTACGACGCCCCTGTTGGAAGTAATTTTCCGCGTAGGTAACTCTAGCCGTTATACACAATCGTGTCGCCATTTGCAAAAAAATGCAGCCATAGATTTAAGAGTTGTTATCTTTTTTACGTCTGACAACGAGTGTGCGCTTAAAGTATCACAGTTGAACTAGTTAAATGCCTTCATTATGGTTGAAAAGAGTATATGTTCTAAATTGTCCATTATGTAATCTGAGTTAGTGGGCTAATTGGCTGTAGCCGAGAAATTACATAGTGACAAGACTGAAAAAGACCAGGGCCCTATGTTAAATTAGTTGTTGAAAACCCAGTTCAGCGTGAGCCAGAATGATTCAGATAAATCAAGTGCGGGACAGAGATCTAGGATTCGATTTTTGAATTGTCTGCCCAGAATAGTCAATACTACTAAACTTTGTTCGTAAATAATAAATTTCGGCATTTCCTGAGAAATCTAGTACATTTAATTGAATAGACAAGGCCAGTTGAAAGAATTTGAGTCTGGGACAAGTAGGTTTCAAGGTTGAAGAACATGAGTCCCGTCCTCCACCACGGAGCAGGAGACCTAAATTTACAATCGAACATACCTGCAAGCAAAAAATTACTTTTTGGAATTTCGTTTGCTGTAATAAATGCGCGCAGAAATGTCTGGTCTGAGCTCCCTGGTCTCCTCCTTACTCACCACGCGCAGCCCGTCGCCGCTCACGTACGCGTTTCAACAAAACCGCTAAACGAGCCTCCGCCGATTTCGGAAAGAAAGACAAGAAACTAAATTAAAAAAGCTGTTTTATTAGCCTACAACATAAGTAGGCTGTGGTTCATGAACTAATTAGTCAGAGAATAAAATCATGGCGGTATGTCACAGCTAAACTATAAGTAATAGGAAATGGTGCCTTAACAAAAATCGTGATGAGCATTTCTTTGAATCGTTAAAAATTAATTTTCTGTATAAAATATGGCAAAACGAAAGAGACAAATATAGCGAAACTTAATAGCGGGCGAAGCCGTCCGATAGCTAGTTTTATCAATAACAATAGCCGTAAAACCATTTGCATTAAAGTTTCGTAGCTATCTAGCATTTATACGACCCACTCAGGGGAATGAGCTTTATTACCTACACTCCCTGAAAAGTCCTACAATATCTGTGCAGAGCAACTACGCTCTGCTGCCAGAAAATGTGCGCAGAGCGAATCCGGACAAACGAAGCGGCGGGAAGAATTCTGTACCGGAACTTCACCGGGAAAAAACCACCGGTAAAAAATAAGTACCGGGAAGAAATCTCCACGCGGCAATCATTGTCGCCTGACTAAACCTAAATAACTTAACGCAGTCTGCTACCACCGTAGCTTATGAAGGGAGCTACAGGGCTCCTATATGATAACCTAACCTATAAATTAATTACACTTAAAAAACACTTACCAAGCTAACTCTTCTTTCTCTTCGGATCCAAACTGGAGTATCTTCGGGAAGGGGGAATTCCTAATCACCCTACCTAACCCTTGAGATCTCAATTCCCCAGGACAAATAAATAGATTTCTTCCCGTAGTTTCACTCGGGAACAGCCAGATGTGAACAGCCAGCCACATTTCACCTTCCTCACAAGAAAAAGTCACCATGACGGGTTTTACACAAACACAAAGTTCAATAGTTATTTAACAAACAGGAAATTCACAAACACAACTCAAGCTAATTAGCAATCAAAGAACGCGGAACCTCTCGCGTATTAAAAATCAAACCGATATCGCATGGGACAATGCAATGGCGACCGTCCGCGAGCCATTCGCGCTAGCAGTGTGAAAACCCCGAACGCCCTCTGGCGTCAGCAATGCGAAACGCCTGCGTTTAGTTTTACCCAATATATTACAAACATCCCCCCGTCCCGGTCTGAGAAGCAGACCGCTAGCTTACTCTACGGGAAGGCGGGCGAGAGAGGTCACACCTCTCCTTAAAATCGAACCGTCGACCAACACCTCAGCCACACGCGGAGTGCCATCTCCGCCAAGAATCAAACGTAATATGCGAGCTCGTCGCCAAAGCAATGAGGGCAAATTTGCCTCTTTTAACAATACTAAATCACCCTCCCTGGGAGGCTCAGTCCTGTCTTTCCACTTCACTCTTTGCTGCAGCAAATGCAAATATTCCGTTGACTAGCGACGCCAAAAAGTCCTGGCTCGGTTTGCTGCAACATTTGGAAACGCGACAACCGATATACGCGTTCATCCTTCCACGGGTATTCGGGCAGGGCATTCAACGGCCCTCCCACCAAAAAAATGACCAGGGGTGAGAGCTTGCCAAGTCATTTGGATCTGGAGATAGCGGACAGAGAGGACGAGAGTTGAGGACCGCCTCAACTTTTAATAAAACACTGTGGCCAGCTCTTCAAAAGTTAGAGCCGTTTCTCCGATAATGCGGCGGAGGTGGGTCTTTGCGGATTTCACAGCCGCTTCAAAAATCCCTCCCCAATGGGGGCAACTTGGGGGACTAAACTTCCAGGTTATTCCCCTTTGGGCAGCAATTTGACTTAAACTAGTACAATTTTTATCAATAAACACAGAAACATCCTTAAGATAATTTACAGTTCCTTTATAGTTTGTGCCATTATCAGACCTAATAAGGGAAGGTAGACCTCGACGCGAAACAAAGCGATCCAACGCGGCGACGAAGGCCTCCGTAGTCAGAGCCGATACCACCTCCCAATGGACAGCCTTGGTGGCCAAACAAACAAATACACACAAATAGCCCTTCACAATACGGGCATTACGAAAGGGAGAAGCCTTGATCGAAAAGGGACCGGCAAAATCGGTTCCAACGCCGTCAAACGGTCTCGAAGGTCGGATTCGATCAGCGGGCAAATCACCCATCTGTGGTTGCATCGTGGATGCCTTCAACCTATAACATGTAATACATCGAAACAGGACACTACGGATTGCTCTTCGGGCAGACAAAATCCAAAACTCGCGTTGCAAAATAGCCAACAAAGCATTGCACCCAGCATGGGCGTTACGAATGTGTCGATCAGACACCAAAAGCTGCACCAAGGGTCCGCCCTTGGGCAACAACAGAGGATGGCGAGTCTCATATGGAAGATCCGCCTTCCGGAGCCTGCCTCCAACCCGAAGAAGCCCATCCGAGTCGATGTACGGGTTCAAACGAGCGACCGCGCCCTTCAACTTAGCGCGTGAGTCGCGCAAAGATATGAAGCTCTGACTCAAAACCGTCCGGTCTGCACGACACGGACCCAATGCAACAATGCGCTCCGGCGCTCTTCTGCACCTGCAATCGGCTCCAACCGCTTTGCCTGTGGGTTTCTACAATTATGTATGAAACGCTTAATCCAACTGGTAACACCCAGAAGCTTATCCAAGCTGCTATACCGAGCAAGTAGCCAATCCTGCTCCGACGTCGTCTCAGCGACTACAGCATGTACACGGAGCCCAGTCAAACTCAAAGAAGTAACATCTGTCTGACAGACAGGCCAAGAAGTTTCTGATCCCATCAGCCACTCTGGACCCCACCAGAGCGGGTGTGACACCAATTCTGGTGCCGTACAACCTCGGGAAGGCACAGTCCGCTGGGTTAAGCTCTCCCGGCACATGTCTCCATGTTATATCAATTCCGAGATTCTGGATTTGGGAAACCCGATTTCCCACAAAAACCTCCAAGGTATGTGGGGCCGCGCGCAACCATGCAAGCGCGACCTGGCTATCCGACCAGGCGAAGATGTCCCGTATCTCGACCGTGGCCGCCAGCTCACTGGCAACGTGATGCAACAATTTACGAGAGAAGGTGAGCTCCACTCAACTCCAAGCTTGGGAATAGTCAGCCTAGTCCTGATGGGGGCGACCTTGCTCTTCCCTAACAAAAGCGAGACATTGACCCGGCCATCGGCGTCAACTGTCCGCATATAGACTGACGCGGCGTAGCCTCGCTCCGACGCGTCACAAAAGCCATGCAGGCTGGCTCGATATTTCCCGGGGGCAATATTCGACGAGGCAAGGCAATCCGATTGACTTCCTTAATCGATGAAAACAACTCGAGCCAATCATCCAAATGGAGAGCCAAACAGCGGCTCGTCCCACGAGACGCCCAAAGATCCAAAGTCTCTGGAAGAAGACACTTTGCAGAGGAATATCACTGGACTTGATTCAACCGCTTGGATCAAACATACGGGCTATTACGGACAACACCGTTCTCTTAGTCCAGACTTTTTGGTATTTCCAAGATCCACTTGGAATGTGAAAATATCGGTTAGCGGCTGGTACTGCATGCCCAGCACCGCTATCCTGTTGGGATCATCCACATCCTCAAACAGGTGAGTGGTTCTGTTGGTGATCCTCCGGGATCCCTTCTAGAACTTTAGGCCTCATTAGACAACCACTTACGTAGCTCGTAGCCACCTGTCTTCAATATTTCAATCAATTCATCCCGCAGTAGGAGGGCCTCCTCAATACTTTGGGCTCCGGTGCACACGTCATCAACATACAAGTCACGTGACAGCACGGAAGCCCCACGGGGAAAGCGGATCCGTTCCCGCTCTGCCAATTCAAGCAATGATCTGATGGCGATATAGGGACTAGATTTCAAACCATACGTGTTTGTGTTGAGTTCATACACCGTCACAGGATCCTCAGGGCGCTCACGCCAGAGTATCAACTGGAATCCGCCTGTCCTCAGGATGTATGACGATCGTCTGGCGGAACATCATCCGGATGTCCGCACCAAAAACCACTTGATGTCTTCTAAAGTTCAAGATGATGTCAATTATGTCCCTATGCAATTTGGGACCCGAATGCAAACATAAGATTCAACGAAACCCCGTTCGAAGTGGGTGCGGACCCATCAAAGAGCAGTCCTGGCAACTTGCCCGTTGAGAGCCTTCACTCACCGCGTGGTGGGGCAAAAAATAATGCTCAGTTGAGCTCCAATCAACTCGAGCCGGAGACATGTGACCCAAATCCTCGTACTCGCGCATAAATCTCAATATATTTATCGCGAAGTACGTGGTCACGCTGCATGCGTCGCTCCATGGACAGCAGTCGTTTCTCCGCAAGCGCCCTACTTTGCCCTAGGCTAGGACGAGAGGCAACAAAAGGTAACCTAGTTACAAACCGACCGGAGGGCAACCTCTCCGTGGGTGATCGAAAAAGGGCTTCGCACTCAGCGTGTTCCGGATCCATCCTGGAACTCATAGGTGGCTCCTCCACCTCCCAAAACCTTTGCATGGTCTTGGCCAAGGACGCAGATGCGACGACCGGTGGCTCCTCCGCGGTGCCATTATCAAACACAGGGCCCATCAGGGCAAAACCAAAAATCGTAGACACTGCCATCAGTGAAGACGAACCCAGAGCCTTCTGTGTACCCAACAAAATCCACCCCAATACGTCCGAGCCCAGGAGCAAGTCCACTGGGCCGGGATGAAAGACAAAGGGGTCGGCCAAATCCAGACCCGAAACCAAAGACAACACACCCGGCGGTATGTCTGTCGAGGGGTGCCAACCCGCAATGGTATCCATTACCATAGCCGAAGTCGTGATCCTCATTGTGGAGGACTTCAGCGAAGAAAAGGTGACAAGTGTCTGGCCCGTCAGACACTTCACTTGTATGCCACCAACTCCAAAAAGTGGCACAGGCGAGTCTTCCACGACTAAACCTAACTGGCGTGCCACTCGAGTGGTAACCAAACTGCTTTGAGCCCCTGAGTCCAACAGAGCTCTCAAATTAATGGCTTCCCCCCCACGACCCAATACGCGGACCACCGCGGTAGGGAGCAGAACCGTCCGCGGCTCTGTCCCAGCAAGGGAGCAAGCTAGTTACGGGCTCCCCACTCTCTCCAAACCAGGGGCGCGCCACTGACCCGGATAATATGGCGGGCGAGTGCACATCCTCATCTGAGGGGGGGCAGAACCCGCGGCCCGGCCATACAGATGGTACGGCGGGTGGTACTCCAGCCGTGGGTACTCGTGCAGCGGCGGAGAAAACCGCTGCGGCTGCATGTGTTGGGCATTGGTAACCCGCGTGGAGGGGGGTGTCCCCACTCTCACGTCCGATCTAGGGCCCCCGCCCATGGGGGCCCTATCCGGGGCCTGGCCAGCTACATACTGGCCATGACCTTGGGGCGCGTGGTCCCGGTCCGCCAAGACCCGCGCAGGTACGCGACCCCCCTCCCGAGGGGGGGTGCGACGAGCGAAGCCGCGTCCTCCGTCCGGTGGTGGAGGGCTTCGCGCAGGAGCGCCCCCGCCCATAGGGGACCCCTGCCTCAACATCCGGGTGCCATCCCCGTTGCGGTTCATGCAAAGCATCGCGTGGTGCCGCCCACGGCATGCACGGCATGGTATGGCACTGGGACAGTCACGTGCATAGTGACCGCCCAAACAATAAAAGCAAAGTTCATGCCGCTTTGCCATGCGGCGCCTATCTTGTACTGGCAGTCTCTGCCAGTCCCTGCATTGCAGCAGGCTGTGGCCCATCCGACCACATTGCAGGCAGTCCGCGTCCCCCGCGACTGCTGCCGTGTGTGCAACCCGCACACCAGCTCCACGCGGTGGCGGTTGCCGTCCCTGTTGGGGCCTCCCTCGCCGTGAGGGTTCCAAGGGCCTACGTTCAGGCGCTCTGGATGGCGCTGAGTCCGTCGCATGTAGTATTCTCAGGCAGCCCGTGCCTCAAACTCCAAAAACTTCACCAAGTCAGTGAATGTTGGTAGGGTGGTGCTATCCCGTTCCGCATTCTCGCGCTCAAATCGCGAGCGGATGTCATTGGGTAATTTGCCCAATACAATGTGCACCAGCAAAAAGGACCATTGGTCCACCGGCAGCCCCAGTGTGCGGAGCGCGTTACAGGCCACTGTAACGGGCGTGAGCAACTGCAGGCGCAACTGTGCCCTGTTGGCCTAACCTTGGGCAGGGCCATCAACGCTGTGCGGTAAGGTGCGCATCCGCTAACAACCGTAAGTGTTGGTAGCGGGAGTTCAATAACTCCCAAGCCGTATCGTACTGGTCGTCCTCCACCCGGAGGTGCTGGATGAGCGACCGCGCTTCATCCTCAAGAGTGGAGAGGAGGTAGGCCATCTTCTGGGCCTTCGACAAATCCTGTCGTGCTACGACCAGGGACTCAAACATATTTTTATATGCTACCCACTCCTCCATCCTACCTCCCAAAGTGGGACAGCTGAAGGAGTGGCAGGAGCCGACCAGTAACCCGCTGGTCACTTCCTGTCTAACAGGTGTGCGAGGAGCTGGTCCGCCAGCCTGTCTCGCCAACGCTTATTGCGGATCACCGCCTCCGCGATATCATCGTGCAGACTCTCAGGATCTGGTCCATGTCCGCCATGTGACCTGCGTAGGCTCTCCGGGAGTAAGATCGGCTTCGGTAAGCGCCGCCACATGGCCGCTTCCGCGCTAATCAATCAGTGAGTGGAGGTGATCCGCTCTTAGCAGTATGGCGCCCTCCCTGTCCTTCCGGGACAGGAGTCCTCCGGCCGTCACAAACCATCTCAATTCGTTGGCGAGTGTCGCCCTAGCATTAGAGGCCTTCGCCATCGCGTCAAGTCACAAACAAAAAATAACAAAAGGTAAATAAAAAACAACAAAATCAAGCAACTACACGAAGAACCGCGGTAGGTATGAGAATGGCACAAACCCGGAACGCACGTACAAACCGCAAACAAATACAAAAAAGGTTACAAATATTCTTATACAAACAAACTAAGAAAAATCTAATAATTTTTACAAACAATTAATTATTTTTTACAAACGAACAAATAGAGGGTAGATAAACTACGCTCTGCTACCAGAAAATGTGCAGAGCAACTACGCTCTGCTGCCAGAAAATGTGCGCAGAGCGAATCCGGACAAACGAAGCGGCGGGAAGAATCCTGTACCGGAACTTCACCGGGAAAAAACCACCGGTAAAAAATAAAGTTACCGGGAAGAAATCTCCACGCGGCACCACGTTTGCCCGACTAAAAACTAAATAACTTAACGCAGTCTGCTACCACCGTAGCTTATGAAGGGAGCTACAGGGCCCTATGCTGATAACCTAACCTATAAATTAATTACACTTAAAAACACTTACCAAGCTAAATCTTCTTTCTCTTCGGATCCAAACTTGAGTGTCTTCGGGAAGGGGGAATTCCTAATCACCCTACCTAACCCATGAGATCTCAATTCCCCAGAACAAATAAATAGATTTCTTCCCGAAATCGGCTCGGCAACAGGTAGATGTGAGCGAGCAGCCACGCGTCACATCCCACAGGAGAAAGTCACAATGACGGGTACACAAACACGAAGTTCAATAGTTATTTAACAAACAGGAAATTCACAAATACAACTCAAGTTAATTAGCAATCAAAGAACGCGGGCCCTCTCGCGTATTAAAAATCAAACCGATATCGCATAGCAATGCAATGGCGGACGTCGCGCGACGCCATTCCACGCTAACGGTGTGAAAACTTCCCGAACGCCCTCTGGCGGCAGCAATGCAGAAACGCCTGCGTTTAGTTTTACCCAATATATTACAAACGCCAGGTTGTGTCTGGAATTGACCTATTATATGCTGTGCCACCACTCAACACAAAATAACAATACATTCATTAATTTGATTGAAACTAAATTAAATTTTATTAATTCGGTTTATTTATTTATTTTTATTGTTTTTCAACTCTTACAGACTATCATTACAGGATATTCTCCTGCTACAATAGTTGCGACAACATATCTTCCGTTTTGACTAAAGTTAACAAACTTGGACGTTGAAACTAGTTGGCGGTCCTAGCTAACAACATGTTAGTATCGGTATTAAGAATGTAATGCATTTATATTTCAATCTTATGTTGTACGAGCTTAAATCTTGATAGATATATCAGCCTCATTGTTCCCTATAAAAAACAAGTCATAACTAAGAAGTTAATAAAAGTTTAAACATTTTTTTCTGCAATTGACTTTGGGTTAGCTAAAATAGTTTGTGCGAAACCTACATCATTTGGATTCTGTTT